>PVKN010007282.1:0-26943 GCA_004027915.1 Capromys pilorides
GCAGAAAGGATGGGCACTGTGGTAGCTGGGAAGATAATTGCAGCACCTATGCAAGCACTTACATTTTAATAGTTGCACGTTAATTTAACATGTACTATAAAAATGTAACTTGGTCCACGAGCCCATGGTGTCTTGGACAGCGCTGCTGCTGATGTGGCACGGCCATCCCATGCCCAAGCAGCGGGCAGAACCCCAGGACACCCTCCAGCTTGGGCTCAGAGTGCAGGAGACCACAGTCCTCTCCCACTCTTCAGGCCCCAGGGACCTTCCCATTCAGGGTGGGAGGCCTAGCCCAGGGAGTGGGAGTGAGGGGGACCCCAGCCTCCCTGTGCAGCTCCCCACCCCAGGCTCCTTGGCCGGCTGGGCTGGTGGCGAAGGATGGAATGCGGGAGCAGGCAGGCGGCCGCAAGGGGCTGCCAGAGCCTGGCGCTCGGTTTAGAAACTTGGCTGCGTCTTTGGAACACTGAGAAAGGGAGCCTTGAGCGTCCCTTTGAGGGCCCCTCTGGCCCAGGGAGCAGCCACTTGCGGTTTCTCAGTATGCGGCAGTCATTAGAGCAGGATCTGACCAGAGGTGTCTGACTCCCTTAATCAGTCTCTTGAGATGGACACTGGGGGCAGGGCCCTCCCTAGCAGTGCTGGTTCAGGGTCACACGACTGCCCGGCCCCAGGAGAGGCCCTAGCAAGCCACTTCATGCTGCTTCTGTCGCCACAGGTGCTGGAGGAGCAGGAGTCATCCCTGGCATCGGAGGGGGTGGCATTCCTGGAGGGGCTGGCGCCATCCCTGGGATTGGGGGCATCGCAGGTAGCACTGGGTCCAGCAGGTGGGGGGGGGCGTGCTCGGGAGGACCACCAGGACAGGGCCTGATGGCCTGCGGCTGTCCTTCCAGGCGCTGGGACTCCTGCAGCAGCAGCTGCTGCTGCGGCTGCTGCAAAGGCCGCTGCAAAAGCTGCCAAGTACGGTGAGCATCCCCAGCATGGTGGCCCTGGGACGTGGGGCCTGCTCTGGCCTCTGTGTGGGCCTTCGGCCACGAGGCCAGGGAACTTTGCCTCCATCCACCTGGGCCGCCTCTGTCCCACCCCTATACTTGCTTCCCGGCCTTTGCCCATTCTCTGGCCTGAGATGCCACCTCCTGGTTGTACAGGCTGACTCCAGAGGGGACCCTGTGTGCGCCTGCTCTAGCCACCCTGCCCCCTAACCCTAGGCTGCCCTTGAATCCCCTGCCCTGATGTCCAATAGCAAAGATTCTGGTTTTGCTTTAGAAATTGATCATGCTCCTCCAGTTGCAGCTCCAACTCTAAGAACGCCTAGTACCCACACAGCTCAGGTGTGATGCGCTGGCCCACACACCTGCATACGATCCTGTCACCCCATAGCTCCCCTGGACCTCTGCCCAGGAGGCCTGAACAGGTTACCACAAGGCTCAGCAAGAGAATAATCGCTTCCCTTCCTCAGGGGCTGGCGGAGGCCTGGTGCCTGGTGGGCCAGGAGTTAGGGTCCCAGGCGTTGGGATCCCAGGAGTCACAGGCCCAGGTGTCGGGATTCCAGGTGTCGGGATTCCAGGTGTCGGGATTCCAGGTGTCGGGATTCCAGGTGTTGGGATTCCAGGTGTCGGGATTCCAGGTGTCGGGGTCCCAGGCATTGGAGATGGAGCAGGTGAGCCAGTGCATGTGAGTACGTGAGATAAACCAGTGCCAAGACTTCCGCAAGCTCCCTGAGACTGCTCCTGTGCTCACATCCTTGGCCATGGTTCCTTCCTCCTCCTCCTCTTCCTCTTCCTCCTCCTCCTTCACGAGGTGTAACAATATCCCAATTAGCTGCCATCAGCACCACTGTCCCAAGTGATGCTGTCCAGCCAACAGACTCCCAACACTTCCGAGGGTCAATGTACTTCCGAGGTCAGGAGCTGTGTGTTTTGTCTCCACCTTCCCCATCCTTGGCTGAGCAGGTGCTCAGTGACAGATGGCTCGGCAGATGGGAGAACAGAAGGGCAGATGGGCACCCAGGGGGCAGATGAGTCTTCATGTAGTGAGGGAACAGATGGGTAGATGGATAGACAGAGACCAGAATGGGTGGCCCATGGATGGATAGATAGATAGATAGACAGATAGACACACAGGCACACAGACACACAGATAGACAGGGATGGTTAGGAGGAAAACACAGTTAAGCAGGCAGAGGCCCAGACTTGTGGTGAGGAGGATGGGTGGATGCATGGATAGATAAATGTATGGGTGGAAAGAAGGGGGCAGGGGAATCCAAAATGAGTGGTTGGGTTGATGGTTAAAACATGGGCAGGTGGGCAGATGAGGGCTGGATAGGTGTGCCTGGGGAGACAGAGGTAGGTGTGTGGATTGGCACAAATGTACAGACAGACACAGCAAGTGTGTGGGGGAGCAAGTCTGTACTGACCAGACAGACAGAAAGATGAAGAAATGGACAGATGGGTGGACAGAAAAATGTCATGGGCACATCTCCTCCATTCTCTGCTGAGCATTTTTGTCTCTCTGATCTCTTTAGGGCCTCTTGGGCCAGCTGCAGCTGCTAAGGCAGCAGCCAAAGCAGCTAAATACGGTGAGTGCTTCGTCCCTGCCCGACCTGGCCTCTCACTACTTACTAAGGGAGGGCAGCAACTTACTGGGGTCACAAAGTGAGGGAAGTGGGCCTGCTGCGCCTGGGATGGTGTCTCCAACAGTGTTATCCACCATGAAGTGTTTTTGGGACAGTCCCAGTGTCTCCAGTGGGGACAGTGGCCCTGCTCCCCTTGCTGGGCACCCCCTTCTGTCCTCATCAACAAACCTGGGAGGGACACACACAGCCCCTTTCCCAGGAGACAGCCTCCCCCAGAACCCTCTGGCCTCTCTCACCAAGGCCCCTGCACCATTCTCTTGATCTGCAGGTGCCGGGGCCGGAGTTGGAGTTGGGGGCATCCCCACCTACGGGGTCGGCGTCGGAGCCGGGGGCTTTCCTGGCTTTGGCGTTGGACCAGGAGTTGGAGTCGGACCTGGAGTTGGGGTTGGACCTGGACTTGGAGTCGGAGTTGGAGGCATCCCCGGAGCTGGCCTTTCTCGTAAGTCTGAGTCCAATCTGAGAAACCTATGGACGGCACGGGAACAATCCCTCTTCTGAGGGCAGCAGGGATGGACTTCTGGGTACTCAAGGAGAAGGAGGAGAGCTAGGAGCTGCGGTCCCACCCTGCCCAGTGCAGGGAAGGACCAGAGTGTCTCATGCCCTCTCCTCTCCTCCCAGCTGCAGCCCAGGCCGCCGCTGCTGCCAAAGCTGCCAAGTATGGTAAGTGGCCCTGCCCTTCCTATCCCCAAGCTTCACAGTCCCATGGGGCCACACTTCAAGTTCAGGGCAGTGGAGGGCACAGCCTCCAGTTGGCGTGGCCTGCCCAAGCAGCCACTGCACTGAAACAGCGAGCTCAGGTGCTGGACAGTGCTGTGCACTCAACTCCTTGCCCCTCCAGGTGCAGCAGGAGCCGGAGCCCTGGGAGGAGTGGTGCCAGGTGCAGTGCCAGGTGCAGTGCCAGGTGCAGTGCCAGGTGCAGTACCAGGTGCAGTGCCAGGTGCAGTACCAGGTGCAGTGCCAGGTGCAGTGCCAGGTGTAGTGCCAGGTGCAGTGCCAGGTACTGGAGTGCCAGGTGAGCTGGGGCCCCAACACAAAGATAGGCTGGTCCCTAGAAGGACCCTGGGGTTGGGAAGAAGTCAACCAGGCCCAGAGATGGGAGTACAGGCCACAACTTCCCATAGGGTGTTGAAGAAAGAGCTCTGTGTCCCTAGCCTGGGTGCTCAGGAATGTCATCCTGCACCTTGGCTGAGCCCTTGTTGCTGGACTTTAGTGGTCTCACATCCCCCCAGGGCCTGACTGGTTCCTTGGCAGTAGAGGACCTGACACTGTTAGGTTCCTGTGGGCTCTTTCTCCTCCACCAGTCAGAGGGCAAAGAGAAGAGATTAAGTGACCATGGCATTCAACGACACCCTCCCCTGGTTGCTTTTCTCATCAGCAGGTTTCTTGTCTGCATTCTTTATTCTTTCCAGGAGAAAATTCCCCTTTCAGTTTCCTTAAGAAAGAAGCCAGTGGTTAAGCACAGGCCTGGCATTTGTGATGCCCTGGGGTTGTCCCTAGTAGAGGAGTGGGGGAGGGAAAGAGGGAGGGAGGGGGGAGTGAAGGAGGGAGGGAGGGAGGGAGAGACAGAGAGAGAGACAAAGAGACAGAAACAGAGAGACAGAGACAGAGAGACAGACAGAGACAGAGACAGAGACACAGACAGACAGACACACAGACAGACAGACAAAGACAGAAACAGAGATCATTGCTTCCTGTAATTTGGATGCAGGAATTAGCAGGATGTTTTAGAATGTGCAGCACCCTAAGCAGAAAGTTCTACTTTAGGGTTTGGGGGACAATTGTGACACCCCTACCAGTCACTGCTGTGGGCTCCCTCTGCTGTCACTTCTTGGGGCCTCGTGGAAGCCCTCCCAGACCAGGCTCTGCCTGCCGCCCTGTGTCCCCAGCAGGAGGCGATGTGCGCAGAGGGGTACTTCCAAAGGGGCTGCAAAAGAGCTGACCTTAGGGAGGGGTGCTGGGACTGATTACCCATTTCCTCTCTTCATCCAGGAGCAGGGATCCCAGCAGCGGCAGCCGCCAAAGCCGCCGCCAAAGCCGCCCAGTATGGTATGCACCCCACATCCACCAGACCCTGTCCCTTGCTCTCCTGTCTCCTTCTTCCCAGGGGTCTGATGCCTTCTGATTAGAGAACCAGCTTGAGCGGGTGCCTGGAGAACTCCCCAGCACCTGCCTCCAGCACCCCACAACCTGCACCCTCAGGGCCAGCTGCAGCCTGCCCCTTCTGGGGACCCTAAGTCCCCACTGTCCCCCCACCCCCATATGACTGCTGTCCCTCTGGATCCCTCTGAGGATCACCCTGTCAGCCACAGGCACCCACACTTTCCTACATATAGAACCCCGCAGTGGGGCAGACCCTGATCTGTGAGCCTGGCCTTGGGGACCTACAGAAAGCAAGACCGAGACCAGAATTTCTAGGGTTGACTAAGCCAGAGAATGTTTCAATTTCAGGTTCACTTATACCCCAAAACATTTACACAAAACAATCTTAGGAAGTCGGTGTCATTGTTCTTTGTGGGGTTTTTTGTTAGTTTACTTGCTTTTGTCTTTTTGAGACGGTTTTATTGTGCAGTTCAGGCTGGCCTTGAGCTCACACTGTAGCCCAGGCTGGTCTCAAACTTGCAAGGATCCTCCTGCCTCAGCCTCCTGAGTGCTGAGAATACAGGCATATGCCACCACACCCGGCTTGGTGTCATCATTCCCACCTTGCAGATGTGCCAGCTGAGGATCCCCCAGCTTCAGTAACTTCCTGATTGTCTCGGATCTAATGGTGGTGGAGCTGAGATTTGAACTCAGGTCTGCCTATCTTGTAGAGCTCCTTTTCACTTATTTATTTACATACTTACTTCATACTGGAAACTGAACCCAGCAATAGCCTTTACACTGAGCTATATCCCCAGTTCTTTTTATTTATTTTTTGTTAATTTAGAATCTAAGTGGCTAAGTTGCCAGGCTGAGCTTGAACTTGAGATTCACTTGCCTCGCCCTCCCAGACTACTGGGATTACAGGCATGTGCCACTTTGTCTGGCTCAGAGCTCCCCTATGTAGCTCTATTTCTGCCACATATAAGTGGCTCAGGACTTGCTCCTCAAAAGCCCAAGTACTCCTGAACTTGTACATACCTCATACAGGGGGATGAAGAAGTGGAGGCCCATACAAGGAAAGACATGGCCCAGGGTCACACAGCAAGGCCAGGCCAGAGCCAGGACCAGAACCACAGCTCCTGACTCGGTGCTCTGTACTTAGGCCCTGCCTAAGGATTAGCTGTGCTCATTCTTACAGGGTTAGGTGGCGTCGGTGGGGTTCCAGGCGGCATCAGCGTTAGTCCTGGAGGTGTCGGTGTTGGTCCTGGTGGCCTCCTGCCTGGTGGTATTACAGGTAAGTAGCCCATAGGAGTGGATGTTGGGGGGCCCTGAAGCCTCGATGCCTACCATCCCTGAACCTCCTCTTGCCTTCCAGGAGTTGGGACCCCAGCTGCAGCCAAGTCTGCTGCTAAAGCAGCAGCCAAAGCCCAGTTCCGTGAGTGTCCGGCCACTTCTGTCTGCTTCTCACCAGCCCAGACCCAGCCACGTACCCTTAGGCACCGGTGCAGCGGGAGGTTGCAGACACCTGGGCTCCAGCTCTGGGTCTCACAGTGGCCTCCTGAGCTCAAGGGCTCTCTCTGCTCCTGTATCTTGCAAGTGTGGGTGTCAATACCACCTAAAAGCCACTGGAAGAGTAGATGAGTTTGCCTAGAGGGAACAGCAGAATGCAAGATGGAGAGGTGGGATGTGCCTCATGTACCCTGGAACCCCAGCCTGTGGTGGGGCCAGGCTGGGGCAGCAAGAGTCCTAGGAAACCCAAGCCCAGGAAACACAGGGTCAGCTGCAGTGAGGGGCAGAGCTGGCAAGGAAGAGGAGGCTGCTGCTCAGGTCAGGGCCCGACTTTGTCCCCAGGCGGCCACCTCCCCAGGACTGCTCCCTGCCCTGCCGTCACCCCACTGTGCATGTCTCTGCAGGGGCCGCTGCTGGGCTGGGCGCTGGTGTCCCTGGTTTTGGAGTTGGTGCTGGGCTTCCTGGTTTCGGAGCTGGTGCTGGGATCCCTGGTGTTGGCGTTGGTGTCCCTGGATTTGGCGCTGGGGCAGGTAAGGTGCCTCCTAGGGTCTGGGCAAAAGATGTCTCCCAGTCTGAGAGGAAGGAGACATCCATACTCCCGGGCTGCATACCTGATTCTCCATGAGGTACCCAACCTTAGGCAGGCCATCCAGGGCCTAGAAAATATGACCAGAAGTGGGAGGCGCAGCTCACCCCCACAGCACATTGGCAGTGGCATGTATAGATTCTGGAGCCCTGTGCATGGCAGTGTGCACCCCCCTGGCTGAGCTTTGATGAAGCAGTACATGCTGAGGAAGTCAGGGTGGACTCCCTGGAGGAGACGGCAAAGCCCCCAGGCTTCGAGCTCGGCCACTGACCTCCTTCTCTTTCTCTTATCCCAGTACCTGGTTCCCTGGCAGCAGCTAAAGCAGCCAAATACAGTAAGTGGCCCTCCGTGCTGCCTGCTTTGCCCCACCTCCTATCTCCCGCCACACCCTAGCCTGGACAGCATAGGCTAGGAACGGGCAGGACTGAGCAATGCAATTTCCAGAGCTGCTCCAGCCCTGCCCCGCGCCTGCTAAATGCCTAGAGTGCTTCCAACCTCTGCGACAACCAAAAGCACCTGTCACATTTCCAAACCTCACTGTGGCCCTGAATTCCACAAGCCCTGGGGGTTGCTGTCACTGTGACTTGGCAGAGTGACCTCCTCTGCAGAGTGGAGTACAGTCTGATCCATATTCCCGTCTGGGCGCCTGTCCCTTCCCTGCCTCCCTCTCAGCACGACCAAGCCTGCCCCGGCCGGCCAGCCTCGACGACGTGGCAGACCTGCCCACCCCACCAGCCTCTCCTCGCAGGGCAGCCTGGCCTGGCTGTGCCCATGTGCCTGTCCCTGTGATCCTCCTGGGAACCAGCAGGGGGCTTGGGGGCCTTGGCCAGTTTCCACCTTGGAAAATCCCAGCTTCCTCAGCCCCATGCCAGGGGCCCCCACTCACCCTAGCTCCTCTCCCATCCTGTGGCAGCTGCCCGAGCAGCTGGATTCAATAGACATTGCCAGGGCAACCAGGCAGTGTCACCAAGCAGAGCAGCTAAGGACTCCAAAGGCTCCCAAGCCACTTCCTCTGTAGGACCTGGGGCATGGGCCTCGACCTTCCCTCCGCCTCAATGCTTGGTCTGCGCAGTGTGGGCTGGGGGTTCCCTTTCCTGTGGCAACGCCTGGAATTGGGTGGATCAGCCACTACTGCTGGTTACCGACACTGGGCCAGCACTCAAAGCCTGCAGAGTTCTCAGGCTGAGTCCCTCTGTTCACAAACGCCCCTAAGGCAAGCACGGAGGAGACAGGGGGACTCTGAGCCCAGAGAGGCCACAGCTAGGACACATAGAGAAACAAAAACTCAAACTGCCTGGTCTGAACGCAGCAGCTCCCAGCCTCTGCTGTTCCCAGGCCCACATCTCCCAGCACAGCACAGGGACAGGGAGATGACAACATCGTGTTAGAGATCAAGGCCCGAGGGGCAGTGCCTCAGCCCTGCATGTTCAGGAAATGACTTCCTGCTCAGTGCTCCTCCTACAGGGCCACACCGCCTGTGCCGCCTGGTTGTGTCCTTGTGTCCCACCCTCCCTCCTCTGTCCACAGGGGCAGCAGGGCTCGGGGGTCTTGGAGGACCTGCAGGTCTTGGAGGACCCGGGGTCCTTGGAGGACCTGGAGCTCTTGGAGGACCCGGGGCCCTGGGCGGAGTGGGTATCCCTGGTGGTGTTGTAGGTAAGTTTCAACCCCATGATGGGCTAGGCAGGGAAGGGGACTGAGACCTACAAACAATCCCTCTCTGAGCTTCCTCTCTGTCCCCAGGAGGTGTGCCTGCTGCCTCTGCCGCTGCTGCCAAAGCTGCTGCCAAAGCTGCCCAGTATGGTAAGCACCGGCCATGCTTAGGAGAACTCTGCCAGGTCCCGGGGCCCTGTGTCTCTTGAAGGGCGCTCTGTCCTTCTGTGGACAGACTCAGGCAGTGGTCCTCCGACAGCGGATGTAATGCCCAGCTCTCTCCACAGGACTAGGGGGTGTCGGGGGTCTTGGAGCCGGAGGGCTGGGAGTTGGTGGACTCGGAGGTAAGGCTGCGTTGGGATCAGAGCACAGTGTGTGATGCACAAGCAAGACAGAGCCTTTCTTCCTCACACTGGATACTGGCTCAGCCCTTGCAAGGAGGAGAAGAGAGGGAGAGGACGAGGGGAGGAGACACCTGGCTCTGCCTACCTGGGTACCTGGGGAACAACCCAAGGCCAGCTCGGAGCTTCTTTCCCAGTGTGTATCTCAGGGCCTCTTGGCAGGCGCAGATGGCCGGTTCCTCCAGAGAACCTTCCTGTGTGCACCTCCGCCACTGCCAGTGCAGGCTATCGGTCCCCTCCACCTGCCTACCCCAGCCCCGTGTCTGTCCTGGGATGTGGGGGCTGCACCTTCTGCCTCAAATCCCAGCGCTGATTGGACAGGGCCTTGAGCAAGTGGAGCCAGCTATCCCCAGTGCACAGGCCCATCCCTGCCCTCGTCCTCTCTTTCAACCCACTGGCCACTGGGAGCGGAAGGTTGTCACCTATTTTCCAAACAAGGCAATCAAAAAGAAATCACTTTCCCAAAGCTTCCATCACCAGGGCCCCAGGCTGACATTCCAGTCTTCCTCTGTGGCCACCAGGTCCCCCAACTGCACTGGCCTTCAGGCCTCTTCTGGCATGTGCCTTGAGGCAGGGCACACAGTTGGAGCTTAATAAAGGGCACAGGATGATGGGTGGAGGAGGGGAGGCAAGGAGCTGGGCTGTTTGTTCCTGAGCCCTCCTGTGCCCCACCTTTTCAGGTGTGTCTCCAGCTGCTGCTGCTAAAGCAGCCAAATATGGTGAGTGGCCCCTGACACCTGTTCCCGCCCAGGCCTGCTAGGGACTTGTATCCCATCCCTACCCCACTCCACCCAGGTCTAACCTGTGGTCATCTTCTCCAGGCTTCCCTGACCCAGAAGCAGGGTGGGAAATGTCAGGGCCCTCTCGCCAGGTGCTGCTGGCCTTGGTGGGGTCCTAGGGGCCATTCCCAGGGCACTGCCAGGAGGTAGGGCTGGCTTTGCTGTGGAATCCTCAGTCCTGCCTGGAGCAGGCAGAGGGTGCTCCTGAAGGCCGGGGGAGGACAGGGGTCAAGGCAGGGCAGGTTTAGGGAGAAGCCACCCTGGCTTAGGGGTGGTGCCACTCTGAGAGACCCAGGTGACAAACTAGAACAGGACCTGCCTCCCGCCCACCATCAACCCCAAATCTGTCCCACAGGTGCAGCCAGACCTGGCTTTGGATTGTCCCCCATTTTCCCAGGTACATCAGCACCCCTGTCTTGAGCTCTGGCTAGCTTCCTCCTCCTCCGTGTCTATATCTCCTATGCTCCCCAAAACCTCAGACCATGCAAGGACAGACACCCAGTGACTAAAGTCCCTCTCATTCTGTCTCCTTCTTCCCCAGGGACAGGGGTGTCAGCTTTTCTCAAACACATGCATCTTGAGGTCTCTGGGGACAGAGAGCTTCCCCTATGGTGTCCAGCACAGTGTAAACTGAAGCTTGTGGGGGAGAGCTACCCTGAGTCTGGCCCTGCTCGAAATACTTCCCCCAGACCCAGTCTCCAAAGGGCCCTGGCTGTGCCATCCTCAGAGGGCTCCCAGGCCCCAGAAAGTGGTCCTCTCCTTATCTTGCAGGAGGTGGTGCCGGGACCCTGGGAGTTGGTGGTTAGTGGCAGTAAAAAAGCATTGTGTGCATGGAGTCCGGACCCTTCCTCAGGGGGGAGGGAACGTTCTGCCCAGGGTGTGGCCAGGGTGGCCCCTGCCTGGCCCTCTGGTATGGGGGCTTGAGGGAGCCCCCGGGGGAGTCCCAGATGATGAGAAGGCAGCCTCAGAGCCAAGGATCCCGAGGGTCAGGGTCTCAGCCTGGCACTGAGTAGGCTTTGAGAACAAGACAGGGACCCAGGGTGGGACTGCAGAGGCTGAGGAGTTCCCACCAAAAGAGAAGGTAACCTGCCCACAGCCAGCGTTCAGAGGCTGAGGCAGGAGGATCACAAGCTCTGGCCCAGGCTGAGCGACTGAGATCTTGTCCCCAAAACTTTGAAAGGCTGGGGATGTACCTCAGTGTGAAGACTCTGGGTTTCACCCCCAAGGAAGGAAAGAAAGAAGGAGAGGAAGAAGAAAGGAAAGAAGTAACTAGGAGGGAATGGAGTGGCAGAGAGAGCTAGGCCTGGACATCAAGTGTGTAGGGTGACAGTGACAGGCTGGGACCGAGCCATAGTAAGGCCTCAGGCGTGGCTGCCATAAGAGGAGAGGAGTGAGGCTGGGCAGTAGAGGTCGAATGGATGGCCCGGGGAACGTCCCATCCGCCCTCTCCCCCTCCACAGGGAAGCCCCCCAAGGCCTACGGAGGGGCCCTGGGAGCCCTTGGATATCAAGGTGAATAAGCAGGAGCAGAGGCTGGATGGGACCATGTTCCTCCTGCCTGGGCTGGAGAGGGACCACTAATGTGGCCCAGACCTAACAGCAAGTGGGCAGAGGGTCTGGAAGGCACCCACCCCTTCTACACGGCCAGGCCTGGCCAGGGTGCTCCCGGCTCTTTGGCCGTTGCCAGCCCCACCACAACCCTGCCCTGTGGATTCCCCTCCACCCGCACTTGCTTCCCAGGACGATGAGGCATTGAGGCCAGGGGCAGGAAGTCCAGGACAGCACCAGACAGGCGCAGGGTGCCGACTCTCCAGCCGCCCCAGGGCATGCCCAGGCTTTCAGAGCCCGCCGTGGGCCCTCTCATGGCCACCAGGTGGCGGGAGTGAGTCTCGCTGGCTGGGGCCAGGCTCCGATTCGCGTAGCTGACAGCTCTGCCAGTCAGACCCTCGCCAGCGGGCCGGGGACCCAGGGTTCCTCTTCCCACCCGGTCTCTCCTGATGTGGATAAGACCCTCTGCCCGCTCTCTGGCTGCTCTGAGCCCTTTTCAGAAAGGTTTCCTTCCCTCTGAGCTTTCTTCTCATCACGGATATCTGGGGCGCTCTCGCCGCCCCTCCTGCCTTGGGAGTTGGGACAGTGGTCAGCATGTGCCTGGGTCCTCTTGGGATCCGTCGGCTTCTCAGACATGGTCAGCGTAAGCCAGGCACAGAGAGACACCCCAGAGGGCCCAAACTGACTGCTGTTCCCCTGCCCCGACACAGGTGGGGCCTGCCTGGGGAAATCCTGTGGCCGGAAGAGGAAGTGAGCTTCCGGGGGGGACCCCTGACTCTCGACCTCATCTTCGTTGGTGCTACTGCTTGGTGGAGAATGTAGACCCTCTGAAACCCCACCCCACCCCACCCCACCCCACCTGGGAGGAGATGGCAGACCTGCGGCCTTGGACGCCCACAGACAGGACAAGGAAACAAGAGCCGGGTGGGCCCTCCTTCAGAGGCCATGGCTGGGTGGGCTCCGGTCCTCCCCACCCCTCCCCACCTGGAAGCTCCCAGCCCCCAGCCTCCACCTCCGGGGAAATTGGTGCTACACGTTGGTGCTCTCGTCTTCCTGGGGGAGGAGGAGGGAAGGGCAGCCTTGGGGATCCCCCTCCCCAGGGCTCCTCTGAAGATGGTGCCCACACTTCCCGGGCAGTGCCACCTCCCCCTGCCCATCAGGAGCCACCCCTGCCCGCAGTCCAGTCGGTACCCAAGCGCTGGAAACCTAAAGCTGGATTGAGTCACACTGTCTCCCTCCCCCTCCCCATGGCTGTTCCCCACATCCGGGGCCTCTGTAGTCCCCAGATAAATCCCTCGGGAAGACCCCCCCACACATACAACACTGGGAATGGCCCCCTTGCTCTTGAGGAGCCCATCTGTCCGTCAGTCCGTCCATCTGTCCTTCCATTCTTGTTCCCAGCCAACTGCCCAGCTCCACTAGCCGGCTGGGCACACCTGTCTGGCAGCCAGCGCCCCGCCTCCACCCTACTGCACACACCGACGCTGGCCCAGGGTGTGAGAGGCCGTGGGGGCTGGGGGCCAGGACCCTGATTCCCAGCCCCAATCTCCCCACACGCAGTACTGTACCCCCGACCCTCCCTTGAGCCACCATAACTACGGAGCATGTCTCACCCCCAACTCTTCGTGTCTCGATGTGATAGATCAATAAATATTTTATTTTTTGTCCTGGATATTTGGGGATTATGTTTGATTGTTGATGTTCTCCTTGGGTTTTATTTTTGTGGTTCATTTGAAAAAAATTTTTTCTTCTTTTTGTTGATCTGGGGAGCTGTACCCCAATAGAAATTTCATTTTAATCACTCTGGTGTAACTCTGGATGGAACACATTTAAAAAAAAAAAAAAAATAAAGAATTAACTGCTTCAGAAAAGACTAATAAATGAAAACCTTTTAAAGGAAACTGTCTTGAGTTCCTTTGTGTTTTTCCATCTGGCCTGGTGGGGGGCTGCAATTGGGGAGCCTGGACCACCGACAATGTGCTGGGGTTGCCACTGATACCCAGAATCTCCTGTGGACATCCAGGGCATCCATCCTTCTCCAGTGACCGCTGTTATCCAGGTGTGCAGCCCTGCCATCCCAGCAGTCAGGAGGCTGACACAGGAGGACTGTGGTAAATTCAAGGCCAGCCTGAACTACAAAGCAAGACCCCATGTAAAAATAAAGTAATAATAATAATAACAACCACCTCCCCAGAGGTGGACTCACGCACCGCACCTCCGTCGTGCTGTGGCCCAGTTCTAGCTGGATGCCTCAGGCCACACGTGGAGGGGGGAGGGAACCTAACTGGTCTCTTAAGAGACCACTCCTTGGTCCTGACAAACAGCCTCACTGAGACAGCGGGGTGGCAGATCCGAGAGCCCTCGACAATGGCAGAGGATCCCTGCCTCGTGCCAAGTGCTGCTAAAGGACGATCCACCCTCGGGAGAAATGCGCCCCTCCTGGGGACAGCAGAAACTAAGCACACCCTCAGGTGACCCACTTCCAACTCCTGTCCTCCAGCCCCAGAGCCCCAAATGCTAGGACCCACAGACAGACATGTCCATCTGTAGCCCACTCCCCCAACCATGTTCCTGTTGCCAGATTCAAGAATTCTCCCTCCAGACCACTGAGCTACTTCCAGGATCCCCAAGGCCTCATGCCATACCTGTCCCCCTGCCCCTGCAGCAGCACCATGGTCCTGGGCAGCCCCTCAGTAGGATGGCCCGGGAGCTCTCTGCAGAGTGCAGGCAGCACTGCCCTGCAGATCAGCGGTGCAAGGATTCTTGCAGTGGGACAAGAAGTGGGGATGGAAAAAGAAAGCAGTGACATTCAGGGACAGCACCCCAGAGGTGTGGAAAGGGGCAAAAGGCAACAGGGCGCAAAGGTGCATACCTGTAACTCCAGCAGTCTGGGACCATGAGGCAGGGGGGGTTCAAGTCCAAGTATAGCCCCGGTGACTTAGGAAGACCCTGTCTAAGAAAGGGAAAAGAGCAAGGGCAATTTACCAGGCAAAGAGTAGACGCTGGAGGGTGAGGTCTTCCAGGCAGGGCACAGGACAGCCAGGCATCCCTGAGGGAGGAAGCAGAGCTGGGAAGCCTGGAGGATAGCTCAGGAGGCAGGAGGGCCATGATTCAGGCGGCCCATGGCAGGGCTACCCACAGCAGGGCTGCAGGAACAGTCAGGGAGCGTGACCCACCCTACCATGGAATCCTCCCTGCTTCTCCCATCCCATACTAGAGACCAAGTTGCAACCTAAGCCGGGGCTTATTAAAAATGGAACAAGGGCCTCTGCTCTGAATACATCCTCGAGCCTTTTTTTGCTTTTTATTTTGAGACAGGGTCTCACTAAAAATGCCCAGGCTGCCCTTGAACGTGTGATCCTCCTACCTCAGCCTCCCATGTAGCTTAGCTTATAGACCTACACCACCATGCCCAGCGATTCATTTCTTTGATCAAAAAAATAAAATAAACCTTTGACTGGCTCCTCAGCTCTCTGGACCTGGACAACTGGCATCCCCAACCCACAGCCCCCTAGACTCCTTGGCATGGTTTCTAAGAGCTCATAGCTATGTTTGTTTTCAGTATAGAAAACAAATAGAACAGACAGAACCCAGGGATTTGCACTGAGCTTCATCCACAGCCCTTTTTACTTTAGATTTGGAGACAGGGTCTCACTAAGTTGCCCAGCTGGGCACAAATTTGTGATCCTCCTGCCTCAGCCTCCCAAAATGCTGGATGACAGGGGTGTACCACCACACCCTGCTCTTCTTGACTATCTTCTGTAACCTCTTTCTCTCTCTCTCTCTCTTTCTTCTTCTTCTTCTTCTTCTTCTTCTTCTTCTTCTTCTTCTTCTTCTTCTTCTTCTTCTTCTTCTTCTCTTCTCTTCTCTTCTCTTCTCTTCTGTTCTCTTCTCTTCTGGACTCCAGGGATCTTAGAGCCCATTGGAATGACTTTATTCTAACCTAATTACCTCTTTTCAGACCCTAACTCCACAAATAACCACATTCTGAGCACCCTGGGGAACGATTTTTGTGTATGAATTTCAGAGAGACGTCCCATCAGGCTGCAGGAGCTGCCGTATTTGGGGGAAAGGCCTTTGCAGAGGTGAGCTAGCGGCTGCCGAGGGCTCCACACGCTGCCGTGAGTACCCTTCCTAGAAGGCACAACTGTGTGCCAACAAATCGAAAGATCGAGATAAAATAAGTAAATTCCTACAAACACACGGCCTACCAGGCTGACTCATGCAACAGCAGATGATCAAAACAGATCAATAATGAGTAAGGAGCTGAATCTAATAAAAATCCCAACAAAGAAAAGTCCAGGGGGAGGAGAATCGGGGGAAAAGGAAGAAAACCAAGATACACCATGTATAGGCACAAATTCCCTAGGGTGAATGCTATGATTATATATATATATATATATACATATGTGTGTAATGTAAGAATTTTTTTAAAAATGCTGGAGCTACAAAAAAAAGAGTGCAGGACCAGATGGCTTCCCTGGAGAATTCTGCCAACCATTTAAAGAATTAACACCAAACCTGCTGAAGTCCTTCCAAAAATTTACCGAGGCAGAAGCACTTCCGGCATCATCCTAAGAGGCTGGCACTATCCTCATATCCAAATAGACAAAGACACAGAAAAGAACTACAGACTAACATCACTGATGAGCAAAGACACACAAACCCTCATCAAAACCCTCAAGCCTGATTCAATAGCATGTTCAAGGGATTCTATCCTGTGGCCAATGGGATGCATCCCAAAGATGAGGAGGTCCAGTGTGAAAAAAGCCCACAGCAGCAGGACACAATGGTGCACACCTGCAGCCCCAGCACTTGCGAGGCTGATGCAGGAGGATCGCCAAAGGTTTGAGGGAAGCCTGAACTGCACGGTGAGACCCTGTCTTCACGCTCCACACACACAGCCATCAGAGAGTGGACAGACTCATAGAACCCGGAAGTGGACTGATGGTTACTGGGGGGCTGGGGAGATGTTTAAAGAGTTCAATTGCAGATTTTCAAGATGAAAAGGTCTTGGCTGGGCATAGTGGCACACACCTTGATCCCAGCACTCAGGAGGCTAAGGCAGGAGGATGGCTATGAGTTCAAGGATGGCCTGGGCTACATAGTGAGACCCTGTCTCAAAAAGACAATCAATCAATCAATCAATCAATCAATCAATCAATTCTGGAAGTCTGTTCCACAACAATAGAAATACATTTAACACTAATGAAATGGGTACTTAAGGTAATAATAATAATAATAATTATTATTATTATTATTACTATTATTATTATTATTATTAGTGTATTTCATGCAGGGTTTCACTATGCAGCTCAGACTCGTAATGATCTCCTGTTTTCAGCTTCCTGGTTGGTATTACAGGCATGCACCACGTGCCATAGCAAGCCCCCGGGGGCAGGGACCGGGATCAAACCCAAGCATGCCCTTAGTCCACTGAACTATCTCACCTTTGTTTTTTGACTCAGTTGAAAAGAAGTGGGCAGGGTGCAGCTCAGTGGCTAAGCATTTGCCTCTCACAAATGAGGCCCTGGGCTCCATCCCCAGCACCACAAAGGACACAGGAAGATGACAAAAGACAGATTCTCAGCTAGAAGCCCCAGAGGAGAGAGCGTGTAGAGCTCTTGACACCTTCACCTTGGCTAGTGAAACTGATTCTGAGCTTCAGGGCCTCTGAAACAGGAAACCAACACAGTGAATAAATGATTCACAAAGCACAGGCTCCACCGTTATATGGGACAGTGAGGCCTGAGACAGCCCCATGCCTGAGAGGTTGGAGCAGCTGAGAGATGCGCTGTGGTTTTAGCAAAAGTGACCAAGGAGAGAAGAAACAAGGATGAAGTAGCCAGACACTAGGTCCTCTGGGTTTAGAGGTCAGAAAGTGTCCTGTGTGGGCTCAGGTTCACAGGCTCTACAGGTGACAGTAAGGTCCTGACTTCAGGCTGGTTGCCCAGATCACACACAGACCCAAGGGGAAGGAGCAAGAGGGCTCTGGGTGTTTTGCCCAGATTCAGTAGGATCTGCAGGAGGACCCAATGTGTGGGGGAGGGGGGAGGGAGGGAGGCATCCGGGCACCTGAAGTACTTTGTGTCGTTTTTCTTTTCTTTCTTCTGGCCCAAATTCCTGGATGGCATCTGTGTGCCACTTCCCAAGTTGAGAGACACTGGGAGCAGCAGATCTGGATGCGCTGGGTGTTACATGCCTTTGTAGCTCAAGGGGAGGGCTGCGGAGTCCTTCAGCACCTGCCATTGCAGTTCAGGCACAGGTCTGCAAGGTCGCCAGGCCAGCTGTCCATCCGCATGAGTCACCCCAGTGCGGCAGACCAGTCTGACAGCAGGGACCCCGTGATGTCCGTGCTCTGTGTCCTGAGGCCAGGACAGCTCAGGCTGTGGCTCCTGCCATCAGCAATAGTGGAGCTCAGCCTATGGCCATGTCCTGTCCCCAAGCAGCCTCTTGTTTGTCACCAGCTGTGCTCAACCAGCACCAACTTTACAGGTTTAGACCCTTCCCATACACGGCCCTGTAGTAAACGAACTTTTACCATGGGGCTTTCAGCCCTTCACCTGGGAAACTTTGACCGCCGGCGCCATTAGTAAAACACCTTTGCACAAACAACAGGTGTGTACTCGCCACTCAACCACCTGGAATGCTGGAGTTGCAGGACTCGACCACCATGTCCACCTGTAAATCTTAATTTGGCTGCAAATTAAAAGTTCTGGCGTGTGGTGTCTGAGCAGCAGAGAAGCCACCTCTCCAAGATCTGGTGTCCAGATACAGGAACACAGGACATGAGGAGGAGAGAAGGAGACAAACGGGACCCCAGGACCCGGCAAGGATCCGAAGCAAGAACGGAAGCCCATAGGGAGAACAAAGGGAGCGACTTCAACACAGAAGGGGCAAGTGGGGCTTTCTCCTTGAGGACCAACTCACTGCACGGGAGGGGCAGTTGGAACCTGCAGACACATGGGGGCTACTGAGGACCCCAGAGGCCTCCACAGAGAAGCACACCTGGGGAACAGAGCAATGGACACAGTAGACAGCAGTGGCTGGTGAGTCATGCAGGTTCAGAATGTCCCCCAGAAGAGGACAGTTGGTCGGGAGCCATCTTGGAGTGGGGCCAACTGAGCTTAGAATGCGCAGCAGCTTCAGGCTGGCCCCACCCTGCAGCCCCCACTCTCTGTGCTCCCTAAAACCAAATCAAGAAGACAAGAGGCCAAGGAGCTGAGTTCAAGCCAGCAGGAAGCGCACCGAGTGGTGCAGGTGAACTAATTGGGTTCCAACCTCAGAGTCAAAAACCTGAAGTTTGGAGGAACTAGAGGTTCAGACGCCGTGGGATTCCTCGACTCCCCCTTCCCCTGTAAGATGACAGCTGGCATGCTGGGATCAACATGTGACAGTAGAGATATGCCTTATAGGAACATTTTTTTCTTTTTTCTTTTCTCTTGTTTTTGTTCTTGTTCTGTTTTTCTTGGTTATTTATTCTTGTTTTCATGAGTGTGAACCCTTTTTTTTGAGACAGGGTCTCATAATGCAGTTCAGGTTGGCATTGAGCTCACTTTGTGGCCCAGGCTGGTCTCAAACTCACAAGGCCCCTCCTGCCTCAGCCTCTCAAGTGCTAGATTACAGGCACGCGCCACCACACCTGATCTGCTCTTCCATTTCTGCCTTCTCTCTTTGCCCCATTTTCTATACTAGTTTCCAAAAGTTTATGTCCTCTTCCTTTGTTCTCCAGCCTTGATCCTAGTCTTTTTTTTTTTTTTTCTTCATTTATGTATCTGATTCAGGGCCTCACTACGCAGCTCAGATTCATAGCGATCCTCCTGTCTTCAGCCTCTCCAGCGCTGGGATTACAGGCATGTGCCACTATGCCCGACCTCAGTTGAGGCTCAGCACACTCCAGGGGCAAGGCCAGCGCTCGGCATGCAGGACCAGTGGTAGAG
This sequence comes from Capromys pilorides, assembly GCA_004027915.1. NCBI lineage: Eukaryota > Metazoa > Chordata > Mammalia > Rodentia > Capromyidae > Capromys > Capromys pilorides. The sequence goes on from PVKN010007282.1 coordinate 19,124, forward strand.
TCCCAGTCCCGCTAATCTCTTCCTCATCTTCTGTTTGTCTATTTTTCCTCTAAGGATAAAAATCACTGTACTGACGGCGTATTTGCTGTACCAAATTTTCTGGTTTGTTTTATATATATATTTTTATATAACCACAACTCTAGTTCATATGGCTAAAGGTGGCAAATTAATAGTTACCACAGTTTGTCATTTTCTAGCCTGTGTGTAATGCTATTGTCGTTGCTGGCTGTATCGCCTTAGCAAAGGTGACATAATTGTTCTAGTCAATTGTCCTTCCCCTTACGCTAAGACTGAGATTGCCTAATGGTTATAACAAATACTGTAGGCCAGTGCCTAAAACCCAGGAAAAAAGGCAACAACTTCTCATCCCCAATAAACTGAAGGTGTAGGATCTTGCAACAGACTCAAACCAAAAAGCCAGCTATACCTGGAAGACATCACCGGGAAGCAGTCATTTCCTAAGGGTTTTAAAGACTAACAATAAAGCTACTTGCCATACATAATTTACAAGCATCAACCCAGTAATTAAGTCTTTAAGAAACTAGAAAACAAGAAGACAGTTAAGCAAGATCCAACCCTTCAACAAAGGCAAAGGAGCACCCACTTGGACTCTGAAGTGGTAACAAGGGAAGTAAAAGCACATAAATGAGCCTCTACAAAGAAAAAAACAAATGAAAAACAATTCCTCAGATAACTACAAAGATGGCGACCATGATGAAAGATATGGCGAGTGACTATAGTGCAATCACAGATTTAAAAATAGGAATTTAGGAGAATGATGGGCCCAGACATGGTGGGAAAAGCCTGTGATCCCAGCACTTGGCAGGCTGAGTCAGGAGAACTGGTATGAATTTAAAGACACCCTGGACTACAGAAGTGAGTTCAAGGCCAGCCTATACTACATAGCATGTCCCTATCTCAAGGAAAATGATGGAAACCATGAATACCCAACATGGGAAAGAAATACAACCCATGAAACAGAGTCAAATAGATATCCAGGAGAAAAAAAATTCTATTCAAATTATGTACAGCAGATTGAGCCACTGTGGGGACAGAATATTACTAGAAGACAGGATTGTGACTAGTGATTATGAAAAGAAATATTTCTTTTAACTAGCAAAGAAAAAATATCAATACCATAAGGAACCAATTGAACAACTGCTAGATCATGCAAAGAATATTGCAAGGTTGATCAGAGTCAACAAAAAATCAGGAGATAGAGCAAATGACATTTAGAAAACCTATTTACAGGGTCTGGGGAGATAGCTCACCCATCTAAGCCAGTGCAAGGACCTGAGTTTGATCCCTGGTACCACATGCATTGCCACCCTGAGCATGGAGGCAGCCACAAAACTGGGCATGGTGGTGCACGCCTGTAATCCTAACACTGAGAAGGCTGAGACAGGAGGATCACTACAAGTCTGAGCAGCATATCAGGACCCTGTACCAAATAAATAAATTACTTAATTTTTTTTAAACTATTTACAGGGGTGGGAAGATAGGTCAGCAGCTTGAGCACCTACCTACCATGTGCAACATCTTCTTTTTTTTAATGTTTTTAAAAATATATCTAGTACAAGGTCTTCAGGGTCTCAGGGTCTCACTGCAGGGATTGGACTCAGAGTGATTCTCCTCTTTTCAGCCTCCCAAAGTGCTGGGATTACAGGCACGCACCACTATGCCCAGTCTCAACTGCATCTCAGCACACCTTAGGGGCAAGGCTGACATAACACACGAGGGATCCAACCTTAGCTGCTGCACACTGCCTAAGCAGGCGCTTTGGTCTGCTGAGCTATCTGGTCACCCCTTGTGCACATCTTGAGTTCGATTCCCAGTATAGGGGAAAAAAAAAAAAACTATTTACAGAGGTCATGACAGAATACTTCTCAAGCAGGGAAAAAGAATTTGACATATACAGCTAGGCGTGGTGGTGCATGCCTGTAATCCCAGCACTTGGGAGGCTGAGGCAGGAGGATGCGTGTGAATTCAAGACCAGCCTGGGCTACAAAAGTGAGCTCAAGGCCAGCCTGAACTGTATAGTGAGACCCTGTCTCAAAAGGACAAAAAAAAAAAAAAGAATTTGACATACAAGTGAAGCATATAGAATACCAATTAGCCATGATCAAAAAAAAAAAAAAAAAAAATGATACCAAAGCATGTAATAGTCAAGATTGCAAAAGTTCAACATAAGAATAGAATATTCAAATCTTTAGAGAAAAGAAACAAATCACCTATGGAAAAGCCCATGGGAGTCACAGGAGTCTTCTCAACTCAGACCTTCAATTGAGTAGAGCTTAGAGTGAAGTATTTCAAGCCCTAAAAGGAAACAACCTCCAACCCAGATTAACGTACCCCACAAAACTGTCTTTCAAAATTGATGGAGAATTAAGAAAGTTCCATGACAAAGAACATCTGAAGAAATTCATGACCACCGAACCAGCTCTCAAAAATGCTCTCAAATACTTTCTAGGAAGAGATAACAAAGACTGCAACGCTATGAATACCAATAAAATGAATCCAATAGGCAAGGCAACCAATTAAATAGAGGGGCAAGGGCCAGCCAAATAGCTCAGCAGATTAAAGCACCTGTAAGCAGGTGCAGAGGCCAGGGGTTTGATCCCTGGGCCTACTGGGCTGGGCATGGAGAGAGCAATTGAGACTGGGTAAGCCGGCACATGCCTATAATCCCAGGTTTTGGGAGGCTTTAAACAGGCAGATCGGGCTGGGGAGATAGCTCCATGGCACAAGTGCCTGCCTGGCAAGTGTAAGGTCATGAGTTTGAAACCTGGTCCCACCCAAAAAAAAAGCGTTTAAAATAAAGTTAAGTCATTTAAAAAAATAAACAGGCGGATCACTAGGAGTCTGATCTAGTAGTGAGACCCTGAACACCCTATAGACTCTTTCCTTAAAAAAAAAAAAGAAGTGGGGGATGGGAACCAACAACAGGAAAATAACATGACAAAAATAAGTCAATGTAGATCAGTTATAACTATCAATGTATATGGTCTCAACTCACCAATCAGAAGAAACAAGGCCAGGGGCCAGGGAGATAGCTCTGTGGCACAAGTACCTGCCTGGCAAGTGCAAGGTGGTGAGTTTGAACCCCAGTCCCACCAAAAAAAGAAAGAAAGAAACAAGGCCAGGCATGGTGCTGCACATCTGTAATCCCAGCACTTGGGAGGTTGAGGTACAAGGATCTTTGCAAGTTCAATACCAGCCTGGGCTGCAATGTGAGCTCATGTCCAGCCTGAACTGCATAGTGAGAGACCCTGTCTCAAAAAGACAAGGAGAAAAGAGAAGAGAAGAGAAGAGAAGAGAAGAGAAGAGAAGAGAAGAGAAGAGAAGAGAAGAGGAACAAAGGAAAGGAAAAGATTAGCAAAATAGATCAAGAAGCAGTTAATCAAAATTTACTGAGTTTAGTTTTGTTGTTGAAAGTTTCCAACCCAGGCTTCTGTTTTGTCAAGATTTCCCTATCAATATTTTCATCATGTTGCAATGTTTGTTTTTGTTGTTGTTCTTGTTGCTTGAGATAGGGTCTGGCTATGCAGTTCAGGCTGGCCTGGACTCACCATGCAGCATTGGCTGGCCTCAAATTCATGGTGATCATCCTGCCTCAGCTTCCTCAGTGGCTAGTATTAGAGGCATGCACCACCACATTCCAGTACGTTGACATCAGCAGCACCGGTTTGTTTTTCTTGGCCATCTAGGAGAAATTCAAAGATTGACCTGTATAATTCTGTTTTGAAAATTACAACATTTCATTTGGAGTTTCTGCTTTGCTCCTGTGTACAGTTCCTATGCTGGTCAACTTGTGCTCTGTTGACAACTGTGACATCAACTGAAAGCCAGTGGTCAAATGTCACATTCTGCTCAGTTTTGGAGACGGGGGCAACACGTCCGTTCACAATATCATCCTGTTTATTACTACACAATTAAGGACCTCATGGTTGAGTGCCAGGGTAAATGTGGAAACTGGAAGAATAAGGAATCTTTACATCTATAAGGACATGCATTTTTAGACTGCACTTTGACCCACTGCTTTTCCATGAGTCTTTTACACTCCTGCAAGCAACCATGAGAAATCCCTGTTAAGTACAGCAGACCTATGGGTGCTTTTACTTCAGCTAGTGAGGTGTTATAATAAGTATATTTTTAAATGTATTTAGTACAGGGTTTGCAGGGTCTTTCTACACGGATCAGACTCGTAATGATCTTCCTGTTTTCAGTCTCCCAAGTGTTGGGACTACAGGTGCGTGCCACCACACCCAGTCTGCAAACCCTGGTCCTTGGTCTGCCTAAGCAGACACTTTAACCTGCTGAGTTATCTGGCCAGTCCTAGTACATTTTTTAATATGGCTATTAATGAAAACAGGACATTTCACTTGCATTTCAGCCACTGTGCATTTCACAGTATCTTGTAGCATTTCATCTGTTATTATTTCCAACGTTGGGTGACAGGCAGTGCTGGTGGTATTCTGCCGGATATATTTTACCTTTGCCAAGACTGTCACTATATTTTTGGACCAAATTCTAACATCAGATGTTTTATTTTATTTCATGGCCATTTCACAACATTTCTACTCATCAAATATAGACTCACATTGCTGTTTTCTTCATCAGCTCAGTCAAGGAGGTTTGCATTCCCTATTTCTCTATCGGTTAATTTTTGCTCCATTTCACCGTTTCACAGGAACTTTGACTCACATGGCTGTCAAAGTCATTGTCATCATTGTCACCATACGCCCACACCACTCTTCTGTTACTAAAGCTTGTATTTTATTTTACCATAATGGATCATCTTCATCATTCATGAATGAGTCACTAGATGATTCACTTTTGACCTCCTCAAAACTTAAAAATTTGGGTTTTCTTGTGTAAGTGTATGAATTGGCCTGCTTCTACCAGAAAAATCAAAACATTCTTTGAAACAAATCATGGAATGGCATGGGTCTATTGGACCCGCTGTGATGCTTGGGTAGACATACACAAAAACTGCTCCCCAGAGCATCAGGGTGGATCCAGGTTCCATTCTGATACTTTTGTACACTGTATATTTCTTGTCATACCAAGTGGGTAAACACATCGCTTGCTTCCTGTATCTTTCAGGGAAAGGCACTGAGATGTGCAGCCTGCTACTATAAAGCCAAATTACAAATTTACAATAAAAAAAAAAAAAAGGAAAAGATAGGTCTACTGGACCCAGGCTTAGGCCTTGCTATGTTGTGTCTCTGGCGTGAGAAATTAACTTTCAAAGTATAAATTAGGACTGAAATGTATAACACACATTGGGAAACAGGAAGAAAATGTTCAAAAGGAAAGGGGGAAAAGGGAGGGGAAGCTCAAATGGAAAAAAGGAACAAGAATAACAAAGAAAAGAAAAAACAGAAACAAAGCTTTATAAATGAGGTGAAGCGGGGTTAAAGGGAGGTGAAGGGGAAGGGGGGAAAAAAGAAAAATGTATCATGTACAGGGGCCAGGGATATAGTCTAGTGCCACAGCACCTGCCTGGCAAATGCAAGGTCCTGAGTTGGATTTCTGGTACCAAAAAAAAAAGATGTATCATGTACAGATACACATTCCCTATGATAAATGTTATCATTATGTACATATAAAATGTACCTGTAAATTTTTGAAATTCCAAAGGGGCTGGGGATATAGCTCAGTGACATAAGTGCCTGTCTAGCAAGCACAAGGTTCCAAGTTCACCAAAAAAAAAAAAGGTCAAAACACAATTAATTCTCCTCAAAATTCTCTCTCTTTCTTGAAAAACACTTATCCCATTATTGTTGTACATTCTGAAGCAGTTCCAGGAGCCATTTCTCACGAGTGCCTACCTGGAGCTCACTGCAGTGTCCCCTGCAAGCCCCTGTCAGGAAGCCAATGGGCCTGTGCTAGAGGCTGAGGGGTCTAAGCTGGAAGCCAGGAGATGATGTCCCAGGTGAAGACAACGACAGAGCGCCTCCAAAGAACTGAAGTAGAGCTGTGATTCTTAGTTTCCCCTTTATACCATCCAGATGAAAAGGTGCCCTAGGGTGGGTCTTCCATGTGGAGCCAACATAACTGAGCTTCTCTTATATTGACCCAATAACCAATACTCATGAAAAAGACTTTTAGAGCTACTTCAGAAAGTAGCAAAATCCCCAGTACAAAAAAAAAAAAGGTGGGCGTGGTGGCACACATCTGTAATCTTAGCACTTGGGAGGCTGAGGCAGGAGGCTTGCTGCCAGTTCAAGACCAACCTGGGCTACGATGTGAGCTCAAGGCCAGCCTGAACTGCATAGCGAGACCCTGTCTCAAAAAGACCAAAAAAAAAGTGGCACAGGCAATGGGATAAGTGTGTTCACTTATGATGAGGGAGAATATTTTGAGACTCACAGCTATATATCTTTAACTATACAAAGATTTGAAAATGTGAACGTTCACCAGATATTTCAATCAACCTTATATGTAGCTATAGGGTCTCTCACTATGTAGGTCAGGCCTAGAACTCACTATGTAGCCTGGGCTGGCTGCATTCTCTTGTGATCCTCCTGTCTCAGCCTTGTGAGTGCTGAGGTCGCAGCCATATACCAGCACGCTCAGTTCCACCCCCCATTATGCTCTCACCAAGCATCTTTGCATTGGGCCGGTGCCTGCTGTTGTCTGATGGCATGGTACCAAATGGTGTTTTCTAGGTTATTGTCTTTTTCTTTTTTTTTTTTTAGGCTCTTATTGTCTCGTTCAAAGAACTGGACAGCACAAAGAACACAAAAGCTTAAGTTTATTGAAGCTAGGAAAGAAAGAAAAAGAAGTGTGCTCTGCAGACCAAGTGCAGGCCAGTTAAGGGGGTGGGGAACACACACGGCAGTGCGAGGGAGAGCTCAGCAGTTTAAGCGCCTGCCTGGCAAGTATGTCGTGCTGGCCCTGCCCCAGTCTGTGAGCAGGATACTAAAGCCAGGTACGGCGGCACACGCCTGTAATCCCAGTACTGGGCAGGCTGAGACAGGAGGATCACTAAGAGCATAGTGAGACCCTGTACCAAATACATAAATTAAAAAAAAAAAGAAAAACATGCACTGCACAGTGCAGGATGGGCCAGTGAAAAAGCTCAGAGCAGCCAAGAGCTTAAAGACCACTGTCTCTCGTAACATCAGATCTAGGCCATTGTATCAAAAACTTCTTGATCTTGTGCTAAAGGATTCAGGATCAGGTACGGGGCTCAGCCTGCTCTTGTGCTAGCAGATATGAAGACAGCATTCTCTAATAGGCATCAGACTCAGGCCCAGAAGCTGTTCTGTGTGTGTGTGTCCTGGATCTCTGTCAGTGATAGGCCTCCATGATTGACAGGTCCTCCCCAACTGCCCAGCTGCTTTGCCACGCCCTAACCTGCTGCCTTCTGCAACTGTGCCAGTCCTTATTGACTTCACTCAACTCTACCCAGCCCATTGTAATTATCCTCCCTTAAACAAAGTGCTGTAAACAAGGTGCTAGAGGGCGTGGGGCGTTTCTAATCCCTACCACTCAGGATGCTGAGCCACACCATCACTTGAGCCTAGACATTCAAGACTAGTCTGAGCCAGGAGGATGGACTTGGGAGGCTGAAGCAGGAGGATCACTGTGAGCTCGAGGTCACTCTGGGCTACACAAGCAAAGTTCAAGGCACTACATAGAGTGAGACACAGTCTGGAAAAATAAAAAGACTAGTCTGAACAACATAGCAAGAGCCTGTTTCTAAAGTAAATACAGACATGCCTTGTTTAAGGACCTAACCTATTTAATGAGCTTCAGCCTTATGACTGAGGCACACTGTTGAGGCTAACAACCCGTGTCTTAGTTACTCT
>PVKN010007283.1:0-26924 GCA_004027915.1 Capromys pilorides
CTGCGGTCCCTGCCTGTGTTTGCCTGAGCTTTCCTAAGCAGGCACTTTAGACCACTGAGCCATCTCACCAGCCCTCCCCCATGAACTTTTGTTTTGTTTTGTTTTGTCTTTTTGAGACTGGGTCTCACTATGCAGTCCAGGCTGGCCTTGAGCTCACTTTTATAGCCCAGGCTGGTCTCGCACTCAAATCATCCTCCTGCCTCAGCCTCCCAAGTGCTGGGATTACAGGTGTGCGCCACCACGCCCGGCTAGTTGAATGTTTTAAGAAGAAGCTGATCCCTTAAAAAAAAAAAAAGTGCTGTTAACCACTGCTGAATTCTTACTGATTTGTTTCGTTAGATTCAGCATCATTTTTAATGCTTTTATTTTACTATTTTGTGTTCTTTTCAGAGAATAAAAAAAGAGATGCTGTTAAGTTATAGGTAAGGCACAAGGGGAAAAAAATCTAGAAGAAAATTTTGCCTGAATTCACACAAACACTTCTGAGTTCTTGTTTTACTGTAAAGAACCCCAAACTGCCTGCCACCAGACAGTCTGAGGAGAGGGCCCACAGGGCTACCCAGAAATTCCAATCGGCACAGCCACGCTCCGCAGGAAGAGACTTACTAGAGATGTCGATTTGCAGGTTTTTTCTTTTTCTTCCCCCACCCCCCCCAAGCAGGGATTGAACACAGGACCTTGTACCTGCCAGACAGGCACTCGTGCCCCCGGGCTACCTCCCCACCACACTTTGCGGGTTTTGATTAAAGTGTTTGAGTAGCATTCGCCCATATTAAACCCTCCCGCACTAAGCCGTCACCCAGTCCCCCTGATTGCAGGAGCCCGAGAGGGCCTCCAAGGACACAAAGCGCCTGGATATGGGCCTCATCCTGCCAGGTGAGCTCTTACTGCGCCTTCGTGCCTTCTGGATTTCTAAAGAGTGCCTATTTCTTTTATAACAATGAAGGGACTGCTTCTGAGGCAGTTTTGCTGGTGCGGACAGTGGTGTTTAGGACAATGACAGAATGACAGGGAGACAGGACCCCGCAGCACCCCCGGCCTCAAGAACAACCTGGGACAAGTCCCTGGTGGGGTCCTAGGGCTGCTCTCATCTCAGTGGATGGGCAGAACCCAGTTCCAAGCAGCCCTGGGAATGTGGCCTCCATACCGACCCCAGGGACCTGCATGAGGGTACAAGAGAGCGGGATTCCATCTGTGGGCCTGCCCTGGGCGCCAGGGATGAATAGCAGCAAGGAAGGAATTTCGCCTTTCTTATGCATCAAGCACAACCGTGAGTCATATTCCAAGTATCTCATTTATTCTCAAATGCTGGTCAAAGGAGCCAACCCTGCAGCTACAGATTCTTTGGGGAGGGGCAGGATTATAAAGGTTTTTTTTTTTCAAAAGTTTGAACTGCAAAATAAAATGTGCTTATTTGTAAAAATAAAAATAAAAAAAACTAATAATGTATATGGATAAAAATGAAAGTAGCTATTATTGGATGTGGTGACACACGCCTGTAACTCCAGCCCTCAGGAGGCTGAGGCAGGAGGATCCCCGCAAGTTTGAAGCCAGCCTGGACTACACAGGGAGTTCAACACCAGCCTGAGCTATAGAGCAAGACCCTGTCTCAACAAACAAACCAACAAAAAAAGAAGTAACAGCTGAGCGGCTGTCCGCCAGATCCTCCAGCCTTGGCCTGTGCTTGTGCAAACAAAGTAAACAAGGACAGGTGCCCAGTGAGTGCGCACACAGACGGCAACACACGCAAGCCCGGGCTGGAGCGCTGCGTAGACCTGTGCCCGCTCCCGGCCTCCCGGCCCGCAGACGCGTCCGCCATCCGCCCTGCTGCACCCAGCGCACAGCGCAGTGCTCCGGGCTTCCGCCCACGCCGTGCCCCGCAGGGCCCCCCTCCCACAGCGCTGATCGCCACCTGACAGCCCATCTGCTGCCTTTATGCTTTTTTAATCTCTCTCTCCTCGGAAGAACTGAAGTCCATGGCAGAGGGAATTCGTCCACTGCTGCCTCCTCCACCCGGCACAGCGCCTGGCACCCAGCAGGCCTTGGCTAAACGCGCACTGAAATCAAGAAATGGGGACGGCGAGGAAAGGGAAGACGCCGCTGCTAATACAGCGTGCTTTGCCCCCTTAACGACAGGGCAGACAGCTTTCAACTCAGGACCTCTTAATGTGAAAAGCTCTGGGGCAAGTTTAGGCAACCAGAGGGATTATGGCTCAATCCCCAGCACCACATGCTGCACCAGGCCAGCCATAATATACCTAAATAAATAAATAAATAAACAAACAAACAAATAAATAAATAAATAAATAAAGTTAAGGGCCGGGGAGATAGCTCCATGGCACAAGTGCCTGCCTGGCAAGTAACCATGGGCATGGAGCCGCCCTGGCCTCTTAGCCTCTTTCTCTTGTGATCTGTGTGGGCAGCGGGTTGGGTGTGGGGTGCCCTGCATCTTGGCAATAAGCTTCCTTGGATTTTAGGCTGCGACAGCACCTCTTTGTGGACCAGAGCATGAGAAGTTTCCCCAAGAGACAAAACAGCCTGTGCACTTGGTTGGAGGGACGAGCACATCTCAAGAAATGACGCCCATCAGCTGCCCAGCCGGGGGGACAGTGCATGCTCAGCTGTTGGGCCCACCCAGCAAATGGCCCCCTGCTGGGGAAGCACCCTGGGCAGGGCTCACGGCCCACCCACCGGCATTATCTCTCTGAGTGGCCCCAACTCCCCCAGCCAGATCTGGGTCCCCTCGACTCTCAAGGAGATTCCCTGTAGGCCAGCAGATGCCAGCGGCCCATTTCTCATGGGAAGAGCGACCTGACCTCTGACTGAATCCAAGAGTCCTTGTGGACTTGGTTGGAACGACCCAATTCTGTCACCTCAGAGGAGGCAGGGATTTGGGGGCAGTCCCGCCAAGACCCAGGTGGAGGACAGACACTGAGGAAGCCCCGCATCGGGATCACCCTGTGGGCAGCCGTCTGCTCCTTTGTTGCTCACCTTTAAACTTCTAATAAGAAATCCCCTCTGTTCAGTGAGTTCTTACTCTGTGCCATGCCCTGAGCTACTTGACCTGTAGCCAGGGCCGTGTTCTGGCCACAACAGAAAAGCTACTTGCGGACAGCGTGGAAGGTCGAAGACCCACAGGCCAACGCCTGAACCCAAGCTGCTTGACTCCAGGGCAAATGCCCCACAGAGGGTGCCCACAGGGGTTTCTCACCAGCTTCCCCTGGGGTTCTTGTTTTAAAAAGCTAAGGAACCAGCAGCCAGCTCACCCAAGGTTTACTGAACCAGGTGATCTAGATGTGGGTCCCAGGAATCAGACTTCTAATATTTCTAATATTTCTAATAACACACAAGCACAAATTTTAAAATGTATCTGGTACAAGGTCTCACTATGCAGGTCAGACTCACAGTGATCCTCCTGTTTTCAGCTTCTCCAGTATGGGGATCACAGGCGTTGCCACCACACCCATTCTCGGTGGCCAGTTCATCGGGTCCAGGGGGGGGGCCAGCATGGCATGTGGTGCCAGGGTTCAAACCCTGGTCCCTGAGCTGAGCCCAGGAGCTGTCTATCTCACCAGCCCTCTTTCCCACATGAAGTGTATCAAGAGGCACTCAGAACCATTAAGTGTTCTCCCATTGCTGTGTAACACGATCCCACCCGACTCCAGACCTCGTGAAACAGTGACCCTCCCACCCCTGACCCTCTGTCCCAGCAACCACCTGTCTACTTTCTGTGTCTGTGGGGACCTCGTGGAAGTGGGATCAAACAGTGTGTGTGTGCGTGTGTGGATGTGTGTGCGTGTGTGTCTGGTTTATTTCATTTACCATGTCTTTAAATCTCATCTGCGTTGTGGGAAATATCACAATTTCCTTCCCTTTTAAGGACAAATAGTATGCAATACAATTATGTACGTGCTTGCCTTGTGATGCATCCGTCCATGGACACTTGGCTTGCTTCCATGCATTACTATGAGAAGAAGGATGTCATGAGATGTGTAGGGCCAGGGCGCCAGCTCAGAGGCTCCCAGCTGGCAAGCGCAAGGGCCTGAGTTCAATTCCCGGTACCAAAAGAAGAACACGTGCATACAAATATATCCTCAAGACTCTGCTTTCAATTTTTTACATGCACATCCAGAAATAAAACTGTCAGATCATGTAATCATCCTATTTTCAATTTTTCGAGGAATTGTCATACAGTTTTACATACTGACTATGCCATTTTACATCCCCACTAACAGTACACAAGAAACTCAGTTGCTCCATGTTCTTAGTTCACTTCTGTAGCCCAGGCTGATCTTGAACTTGCACCAGTCCTCCTGCCTCAGCCTCCCACATGCTGGGATTACAGGCGTGCGCCACCATGCCCTGCTCTCTCCATGTTCTTGCCGGCAAGTTATTTTTCTGGATTTTTTAAATAGTACTCAGCCAAATAGGTGTGTGGTGCCATCTCACTGTGGTTTTGGCTTGCATTTCCCTAAGGATTAGTGATGTTGAAAATCTTTTCATGTGCTTCTTGGACATTTATTTGTATATCTTCTTTCTCCTTTTCTCTCTTCTTTTCTTTCTTTTTTTTTTTTTTTTTTTAACCAAGGATCGAACTTAGGACCTTGCACTTGCCAGGCAGTCACTTATGCTGCTGAGCTATCTCCCCGATACCCCTGGGTTGCTTTTTAATTGTATTGAGATTGTTTTGTTTGCTTTGGCTGGTTGGTTTTTGTTTTGTTTTTGGGTCAGAGCACCGCCATGTTATCCAGCTGGTCTCAAACTTATGGGCTCAAATAATCCTCTGGCTTCAAGGTCTCAAGCAGCTAGGAAACAAAGACATTTGTTGCTATCTTTTAATGTATCTCTTAAGTCTTTCATGAGGTGCAATTTTTTGGTTTTCTTTTGTTGCTTTTGGCATCATAGCCAAGAAATTATTGCTAAATCCATTGCCACAAAGTTTCTTCCCTGTGTATTCTTCTAAGAGTTTTATAGTTCAGGTCTTACATTTAGGACATGGATTCCTCTTGAATTAATGTTTGCATATGTGGGAGAGATGGGCCCAGCTGAATTCATTCTTTTGCACATGGATATCCAGTTGCCACAGCAGTACCTGTTGAGGGACTGTTTGCCTTTCCCTCACTGAGGGGTCTCAGCACCTACATACAACTAGGTTTATAAGAGTTTATCCCTGGCTCACTATTCCATTCCATTGGTCTGTCTGTTTTTATGCCAGTACTACAGTGTCTTATTTCTGTTAGTTTGTAGTAAGCATTAAAATCAGGAAGTTGAGTCCTTTTGTTTTGTTCTTTTTTAGAATTGTTGGGCCTGCCAAATAGTTCAGTGGACTAAAGTGCCTGCTTAGGCAGACACAGGGACTGGGGTTCACACCCCTGTGTGTTATGCCAGCCCTGCCCCTGAGGCACACTGAGAAGGCGACTGAGACTGGGTGTGGTGGTGCGCACCTGCAATCCCAGCACCTGGGAGGCTGAAAGCAGGAGAGCCACTAAGAGTCTGATCTGTGTAGTGAGACCCTGTAGACCCTGTACTAAAAAAAGAATTGTTTTGGCTCTTTGGGGCCTTTCAGGAGGAATCTGCATTGCTGCGAGATCATTCAAGGGTGAGAAACACTGCAGGAGGCTGTGTCGCATCACACCCCTAAACCCTGTACCCGGCCCCCGAGCCTCTCTGGTCCTTTTCTCTGCCACTCCTCCACAGTTCCGTCCTGTCCACCCTGTGCTGTTTTGCTCGCCGTCACCATTCAAGCAGCACCGATCGCAGCCAGCACCTCGCAGGCACAGCCACAGCCTCGCCCTGAGCTCTGAGCTCCCATGGGGGCTGCTGATCCCACACCTCCCAGCACATCGGACCAAAACTCAAGCCCCCACCTGCCCCTCCAGCCCCCCTCTTCAGGATCTGGTGGGTCCACATCCTCCTCTGCGCTGCCTCAGACTCTGTCATCCCCTCCCCCCACACACCATTCACTGGTCTGAGCTGCTCAGCCCCTGTCTTCAGACCAGGATCTCGTACCACACTGACAGCTGACACCTGTCCCCACAGGGCGGTGAGGGGACCGCCCCGGAACAACCCCAAAGCTTCAGGGCTCCCACGGCCTAGAGACATCATCTCTTCCTCTTAAAGGCTGAGTTCAGCGCTGTTCCGTGATGGTTTGCTCTTGGCCACGAGAAGCTCTTTTGTAAATGGGCATCACGCTGTCCCCACAGAAGCGGAGGCCCACTGCCCTGGACTACAGTGCGAGTGACCCTGCGGAAGTGGGGTGAATGGGATTTCCATAGTAAGCAGGGCACTGCCTCCCGCCTGCTGGCACTTCCCCAGCCAGGGGCCTTCTCCTAGGAGCCTAGGACCCCCCTTTCCCCACGGCTTCTCATCCTCCAGCCCTGCACTGGCAGTGCTCTGTGAAAAGAATAAATGAGCAAATCAGAAGCTCTTCGCAAACGCTGCAAAGTGGGGAGTTCCCCCCACAGAGACTGTCCAAACACTTGCACCCTTCTTCTTGAGTTGGGGACAGGTGCTGGTTGGACCAGGCAGCCAGGACCTTGTTTTGGGCTGGTGGCTGCCTTGATGGTCTATTTCCTGTCCCCTCCGCTCCCCCCCTTGGGGACACTGGCTAGCTGACATGGCATGCCTTCATGCCACCTGGGCAGCTACCTACGTGCCTGCCAGCTCCGTGGGGCTGCAGAAGCAGAGCTCTGGCCCTCGAAGCATCTGTCCACGCTAGGGGCCCCGATAATAAGTGGCAGTCGTATGTGAACCCAAGCTGCACCCCTGATCCTCAGGCGCTCACCACACTGCCTGCTGGGGCTTCCCCTGTCCCCCAGCCCCACCCTGTCTGGGAGTCTGAGCAGGAAGATGCTCTCGCCCAGAGCAATGTATGTGTCTGAGGGCCTGGCCCTGCACGCCCAGGATTTTGGAGGACAGAGAAATCAAGAGGCAGAGGAACCCGCTCAGAGCCAAAGGGGGCTGATGCTAACTGAGTTAGCTGGACAGCGGGCACTGTTTCCAAGGAAGGAGGAACCCGGGCACAGAGGAGGGCCGGGCTGGCCTAGCAAACTGGCTCGCACAGCGTGTCCTGTGTCACAGCCAAGGACACCCCAGTCCCCACCTGGGAGATGCATGTGAAGACCAAAGCCAAGGTGACCTGCATGCAGGACAGGACGGACCCGCTCTCCGGGCCCCTCGGCCCCCTCTTCCTTTCCCCGTACCACCCCTTCCTCTTCGCCCGCATGTCTCCCGGGCTCCTTGTCCCAGCACACTCAGCTTCCCAGGAGCCTCTGAGAATGTTCCAACTTCCGGCAGTGCCCTTATCCCCACCCCACCAGACCTGGCCGCCACATGGAGGTCAGGCAGCAGGACCTGGAGCCCCAGCTTCTAGACCTTCAGCTCCTTCAACCTACCCCACACATCTGGGCAGGTCCTTCCTCCTGGCTGAGCCTGTTTCTCCTCTCTGCAGGGGCAGGGTTGGAAAACACAACTTTGGCCACTCCATCCCTGAGTGTGGGCCGTGACTCGCAGCTGTCCCCAGCCCAGGGGTTTGGCAGTGCCCCAGGCCAACCCTCTGTGGCACAGATACCTTGGTGACCCTTGGAGGGCCCACTCAGGCTTAGCCAGGCCTCCTCAAAGTTCCCAGCACCTCCCAGTGCAAAACAATGAATTTCATTCCAAATAAGGGAACCTACAGCAAAGTTCCCGCCACGGCCCAGTTCCGGCTGGTTTATGTTAGCTGGACAAGACTAAACAGACCTTCACATTTTCAGTATTAAGCACTAAAAGTGAAAAAGCGCCTGTTTGTCTCTGGAGCACTGGGGTGAGGGACAGGGCTCTGAGAGGCTGGGGGCAGGGTGAGTTGGCCAGGAGCAGAAGTAGGCGGGTGACCCCTAGAGTCCATGGAGGTGGGATGGGAGGGTGAAATGGGAAGGTTGACAGGGGGTGATGGGGAGACCCAGCGGAGGGGAGAGAAGCCAGGAAAGGAGAGGGGCCACCGGGCACAGAGGACCCCAGAGATTTCCTCCACATACCTGCTTTATCCAGGAAGCCAGAAGGGAGGGAAGAGGGGGAGAAGGGACTCGAGTCAGCCCTTCCTAGACAACGGGAGCCTTGTTCAAAGCCACCCCATCTGCCTCCATGCCTGAGATAAGAATTTAATTATTTGCAAAACAGAGCAGGCGGAAGCAAGATAGCTTCTCCACCTCCCCAGCAGGTCACCCCTCCACACACACCTGCCTGAGCCCGGCCCGGCCTAACAGCAGGCATCGTCTATGGCTGGCAGAGCAGGCCCGGTGGTACCCAGGACACGCAGCACTGACCAGGCCTGCCCTAGCACCATGCCCAGGCAGCTCCACCTCCTGGTTTCCCCTGACACCGCAGGGAAAGCCCTTCTCTGTCTGCACCAACGTCCACGCCGTGCTTCCACACCCCTCCCAAAGCCTCTACCCTCCCTAAGCCACAGCATCAGTGCCAAGAGCCCTCTGGGGCTAGGCCGGTCTCTCCTCCAAGCCTGGCATGAGACCTGGCACTGACAAAGCACCAGAAGGCCACCTGTGCCATAGGCAAGGGAGGCCTCCTTGGGCCCAAACTTGGAATTCAGGAAGAGCCATTTCAACAGAGAGAAGGAAGTGGCTGGGGCAGCTCTGGAATGACGCGTGAACCAAGGCTGGAATTCCCCAGAATCGGCCTATTAATTTATTCCAAAATGTTTGCTGAGGGCCACTGTGGCTGCCAGGTGGCAACACAAGAGTGAGCGAGAGGTAAGCGAACAGGCTCCGCTCGACACAGTCCGGCCGGTGTTATGGCAACGGAGCACAGGTCAGCAACGGAAGAGACGGAGGCCATCTAACCCAGCCCGAGGAAGTGATGGCTAGCTGAGACCTGGAGTTTGTTCAGCCTAGTGACGCCAGTAGCTAAGACAGGGTGCGTGAGCGCATGCATGCGTATGTGTTATTAGGGACGGAGCCCAGGGCCTCGTACATACTAAGCACATGCTCTGCCCGTGAGCCATTCCCAGCCCATGGCTGTGCTGTTATCCCTAGCTAAACACCACCTCAAGTAAGAAACTAGGGCCACAGAGACACTAAACCTATAGCTCAGTGCTGGTGAACCGTTCAGAGTTTTCAGTGGCACAAACAGGCCGCTGGCGCATGCCTGCCACGGGTTCACCCCTCTGCTCTTGCTCGGAGTGGCACAGTGGCCTGCTTTCCCTCCCTCTTTCCCCTGGCACACTGGCATGACGACCACCCTAGATGGAGTTGGGGATTCCAGGGGCCTGCAGCCTGCACCAAGGGCTGCATTTCCCCAGCCTGGCTGGACCGCTGGGGCTCTCGGCTCCTAAGTTCCTCAGCCAGGCACGGACAGCAGGGTGTGGGTCACTGTGGATGCAGATCCACCACCCCGAGTCTCTGGACAGGCAGCAGGTGGTGAGCACAGAGCCCATCTTGGGTTCACAGTCTCCTGGTCCCAGGGAAAAGTCCTTTAAGAACAGGAGAGGAATTGCCCCAGAGCTGGACCCCACCACCCCTGTTACACACACAGAGGGCAGTTGAGGCAGGAGGGCCCCCCTGTAGAAGGCCAGGAGGCTGCAAATTGGGGCCCAGGGTATGACCTGGAGTAGTGGGGTGCCTAAAAGGTATCCATAAAATAAGGCCAGGATGCAGGGACCCTAAGAAAGACACAGGAGGGAAGCAGTCAGGGCCCAGGACAAACAGGACAGAATGTGCCACCAGTGACAACCGAGTGAGAAATGGGGCTTGGGCAGCAGACACAGGTGGCTTCTATCCCAGTGCCAGCCCAGCTGGGGACAAGGACACAGCCCCACTGCATTCCAGCCACTCTGCAAAGCATGAGGGAGACCACTGCGTCTTTTTAAAATCTATCTATCTATCTATCTATCTATCTATCTATCTATCTGGTACAGGGTCTGAAGCTCAGACACATGGTGATCTTCCTGTCTCAGCCTCCTCAGTACTGAGATTACAGGCATGCACCACTACACCCAGATTTGGTGGCCAGCTCAGTGAGCCTGGGGGCGGGGCTGGTGCAGCAGGCGGTACAGAGAATCGAACCTTGGTCCCTGTGCTTGTCTAAGCAGGTGCTTAGTCTGCTGAGCTATCTTGCGGGCCTCAAGGCCCCAGACTGAATACATCCCATTCACCAAGTGTGCCCTTTCCCCAGGGGGCACTCAGAACAAGTTACAGCCCAATTGGCACTAATTGGACCAAGCTGGCAGTGCCCAGGGCAGCTAGAGGGCCATCGCCATGGGCCTGCCTCAAGGAGCACATCCTTCGATGGCCCACGTGTCACTTAGGAGACTCAAGGGAGGGGGGACGGTGTTCCGCGAGTCGGCCCTGCTGTAGGGCCTCAAGACGGCACCCAGCGAACCAGAGCTTCCAGGCCGCTCAGCCGCAGCCCTCAAGGCAGCCGAGGGCTGAACCGCAGGACCTCAGCTCGGGAATCTCTCTAGCGGCCCCTTCATCACTCACAGCCCAAGGTTGGCTCCTTTAGACAGAAAGCTTTTCCCTTACCCCTGGGGCACAGCACCTCTGCCCTGTAACTGAACCCCACACCCAAGAAAGGAATCCTAACCCAGACCCAAAATCCTGAACCCCAGTGGAATGCAGTCCAGTTATGACTCCTGGACCCTGAAATGGAACACTGTCCTCCAGGAATAAAATCCAGACCTCCAAATTGGGAGCCTCAACAGCAACCCAGAACCTTGACTGGAGAAATGGCACCTTTATCCCAAGTCCAGAGAACCTTGTGCCTCAGGAACTGAACCTTGGCACCAGACAGCCCTACCTGCTTCAGAATATGTCTGTAATCTGGTCAAATTACCCAGTGGGGTTTCTTTTTCTTTTTCTTTTCTTTTTTTTTTTTTAGTTTAGGGAAGGGTCTACAGAATGTTCAGGGTCTCACTACTACATCAGACTTGCAGTGATCCACCTGTTGACAGCCTTTCAAGAGCTGGGATTACAGGGACACGCCACCACACCCAGTCTCAATTGGGGGTCCACACGGCAGGTCCGGGGATTAAACCCCCAGCCCCTATGCCTGCTTGCAGGAGCTTTAATCTGCTGAACTATTTGGCCAGCACTCTTTCTTTCTTCCTTCTTTCCTTTCTCTCTCTCTCTCTCTCTCTCTCTCTCTCTCTCTCTCTCTCTCTTTCTCTCTTTCTTTTTTGAGACACGTCTCACTATGTAGTTCAGACTGCCCTTGAACTTGCTTATGTGGCTCAGGTCGCCCTAGAACGCCCAGCAGCCCTCCCTTCTGGGCCTGCCGAGTGCCCAGCGTAACCTCTTGCATTTTGCTTCTTTAACCTCAACCTGAGACTCAGGACAAGGAAACTCAGGCCCTCTAAGCCAATTTTCTTTCCATTTCACAGTGAAGGAGACAGTACATACTCAATCAGGTAGAACCTCCACGCCCCGGCAGGCTGCCTCTGATGCAGAAGCAAAGATGGGGGTGGCCGCCTGGTCACCTGTGGCCCATCTGATCCCCACCTCCAGCTCCTGGGCTGCACACCAGAGGCCGCAGCCTGACTGGGCTCCTCGGCCCCCAGGCCCACCAACCTCACCTCTGCACCCCAGGAGAGCAGCTTTCCTGCATGGGACTGAGCAGCAGGTCAGGGCCAGCTGGGACCGGTGCCCCCGGGAAGGGCTGGACACTGCACTGGCCCCAGGTCTGCCTTCCCACTGGACGTCGGAGGGTGGTACAAGGTGCTCAGCAGTAGGCAGAACCCCAGGCTGTATCCCAAGGGTGAGCACAAGCAGGGTGGGCTCCTCACTAGAGTGCAGTACGGCCAGGAGCTGGAGCAGAAGCGGGACTTGCACAGCTCTGTTGAAGTCTGAACTTGAGCACATGCTCTGTAAAGTGAGGCATGGCTCCTCCCAGTGGAGGGGAGAGGTGCTGGAGGAAGCAGGCAGCTGAGGTTCCACTCGGGTACAAGGGCTGGCCCAGGGGACAGCCTCAGACCAGAAGCAGAGGGCAGCGCTCTCTCCCTCCTCTCGCCCTTGTCCACCTGCAGCCTGGAGTCTTAGCCCCTCTGCTGTATCCCATGTTACTAACGGGCATCCAGCCAGGCCCTCCCGCTTCCTCCCTGATGGCTTAATAATCCAATAAGCCCTAAGCCCCAGGGTGGGGGTCAGAGCTCCACTCTGGGAGAGCCAGAGACACCCGGCCTGTGCTCCATGATTTATGGCCATGATTCATGCTTGCGAGTCTATGTCTGGGAACTGGCACCCACAGAGAGGCCTGGCTAGGTCAGGACTGAGGCCTCAGGCTGCAGGGCCAGGGAGAATCAGGCGGCATCACTCTGCAGGTGCTGGCGCCCTGCCTCTAGCCTCCAGGGAGCCGCATGTAACAGGCGAAAGAGACCTTAATTACAGATGATTTCCCAGGGGTAAGGATGGAACCGGCAGCTCAGGGCCAGCCAGAACCTGACTTCGCTCTACAACCTCACACCTCAGCAGGCACAGCCCCAGGGGGCTCACACCGTAGCCTTTGCCCTCCCACCTGCCCTCAGGGCTTCCCTGACCACTGACGCCAGCCTCAGACAGGCCGCAAGCCCTGACTGCTGCCTGTCCCGCATCCCCACTGCAATGCTTTGGGTAGATCTCCACAGGCGCCTCAAGTCAGTCTCCAGCTGCCCCTTGGTATCCATGGAGAAAGGGCCTCAGGACCCTGGAGGACACCTTGCCTAGAGTGGTGTGATGAGCAGATCTAAGGGATTCACAGCCGTAAGTGGCTTCACAAGCGGTTTCTTGTGATACCTAATAATGCTGTATAAACGCTACGTCAATAGTTGCTCCACTGAATCATTTGGGGAAGGATGACAAGGAGAAAATTTTTGTACCTGTTTGGAATAAAGGCAACGTTTTCCAAATCATTTGGATCAGTATTTGGTGGGCCTCGTGGCCTGGAACCCTCGGCTAGAGACGATGCGGTGCGCCTGCCTCCCGCCCGCCCACGGTTGCGGCTCACAGACGCAGCCACACCTTTCTCCTCACCCGGAAGCCTCCCAGGGCCTCCGCCTGGCCCCTCCCTGGTCTTGCCTTGCCCTAATATTTTTCTGGGACATCTGATATCTTAGCATTCCCTGCGTAAAGCCCTCCAGGGTCCCCAAAGACTCCAAGCAGGCAGGTATCCATAGCACAGGCTGTGGGAACCATTGGTCGCCTCAGGTGTCGGCTCCTCGCTGCTCTTAACCATCTTTTCTAGCAAACTCCAAGTTTTGAGTCCTTGTCACCCTGGTCATGTCCAGCAGAATGACCTGGGGTGTGGAGGACTATCCTTGAAGAAGGAGCAATTGTCTCCATTTTGGCTGAGCCAGACCCTATTTCCACGTATTGGTGTGTACAGAGCCGGCTGTAAAACTTTTCCTCACCCCTTTATTGGGTTTAAGCAAGGCATATCCACCCAGGCGAGGTACTGGGGGTCGGCTTTGAATTCAGCACACGTTGTTTCCCCAGAACCCCACCTGCTTCTCCTTAGTGTGAGCTGGAACAAGACAGGACGAAGAGCCAATGCTCCACACTGCTGGCTGGGATCCAGCCTCAAGATAGAGGCTATGACTTCCTGGAGCTTGAAAGATTCCACAGCAGAGCTGGAGCACCGATCCCAAAACATGAGTCACTACTTCAGTGGTGTCGTGTCATGCAGATTGCTCTCTGCATATGGCGGAGGTGAGCGCAGGCCTCCTACCCGGCTCTGCTCACAATGCTCCCCTGCTTCCCGCCATTCTCACAGTCACTCACCCTCAAGTCACTCTTCCTTCATGAATGAGCAAAACCCAGGTTCGGCCCTGGGTCAAGGCCTCTGTTCTGGACAGCTGTCACTATGGTTGGACCCCTGGACTCCCCACAGCTACAAATATGCCTTGGGGTCTTTATTTCCCCTGCAGGTTGCACTGGGTGTGGTAGATTGGAATTAACTTGATGGGATTCCAACAACTTACCCATGGGATTACAAATATAAACTACCCACAGCAAGACCAGAACCAGGAAGGGCACTCTCTATGTGCGCGGGTCACATCCCCTCCTCGGACTCAGAGGACCTGGACTGACAAAGCAGTAAGACAAAACAACTTCAGTGATAAATTTGTGTCCTGATACCTGAAGTAGGTGAACACCAGCTCCTATGCAAGATTGTGGTCTAGCTCCAAAATGTCCTCCCAAAGTCCCATGCTTGGAGGTGGAGCCTGGTTGAAGATGGGTCCCTGGAGTGTGACCCACAAGGGTGTGCTCTTGTCCCCATCTCTTCCTTTCTCTTTCTGCTTCTTGGCTTCCCTTCACCTTGCCTCCACTGTCATCACAGCACACACCCCTAACCCCATCCCCGTCCCATCCTCTGGAGCAGCTGGATGTCACTCGTCACAACAGGTGACCAAGCAGATACCCTTCTCTCCTCTATCCCTGCATCCCAAGAGGAGTCCCTCTCCTGTCCCCTTCCTGTACATCATGGCCAGTGACTTGCTTCCAGGTACAGAAGTAGGTGGGGAGTGATGTGGCTGATGGGCAAGGAAGTGGTGGCTTTGTGGCTTTCCACCAAGGGGTTCTGGGCCAGGAGGGCCAGGGAGAACGCAGCCCCTTCACACCAGCAGCAGCTCGAGCCCACTCTGAGCCCTGTTCTCCAGCCAGAACGTCCGAGCTAGTCCCTGTCCCAGGAGCCTTTGCCGATGTCCTCCAGACCCAGCTCACAGCTCTCAGCCGAATGTCACTGGAGTGGCAAGCGGCACTTAATATGCAGTGGCTAGGTTCGACAGATAGACATTTCCGCGGCCAACATACTTTGTGCTTTCCCTCAGGAACCACGAAGTCCAATCCCCGTTTTCAGGGCACTTCCCTAGAGAAACCTTCCCTGACCCCCGAGACCCGGTGGGGTTCCCCCACGACAGCCTTCATGTTCCTTTACAGCCTTTACTCAAACATGCCTGCTTGAGGTTGTGGAGTAATAGCTGGGCAGAGCAAGGAGGCGGCACATGGAGCTCCACTCCTGTGTGCGACTGCACGCAGCAGCTTTCTCGCAAAGAAAGCAACAGGGAGAGGGGCGGCAGAAGCTGCCTCGGTGGATGCGCAAGATCAGTGTCTACGCTGGCTACGTGAGCTGTGGGCATGGGGTGGTGAACGTGGGCCTTGACGTGCCGTGGCCTGTCGCTCCCAAGCCTACAGCCATGATCTAGTTACAGGGAAACACTAGCAACACATACCATGAGCGGACACTTCAGCTACCAGGCCAGCACTCACCAACACTGTCAAGATCATGAAAAATAAGGACAGCGTGAGGAACTGTCACAGACAAAGAGTGACAAAGAGAACAGCGATGCAAAGTATAATCTGGTCACTAAAAGTTTCATGTGGCATTCTAATTCGGAACCCCCGAGCCCAGAAAGGACACTAGGGAAGCTGACAAAGTCTAAACAAAGTGCAGGCATTAGCTAACGGCACTGCCAGTATTGGTTTGTCCACGTCAGCGATGTCCCCTCCTGCTGAGCCTGTGACCAGGGACTGTGATCCCAGCCACTTGGAACCCTGAAGAAGGAGGATCATTATGTTCAAGGCTAGCCTGGGAACTTAGCAAGACCCTGTCTCAAAATAAAATTTTAAAACAGGCTGGAGACAGAGGTTGGGGCTGGAGCATTTGCCTCCACCGGCATGCGCAATTCCCTGGGGTCCATCCCTGGCACTGGGAGATGAAAAACAACACGGAAAAACATAAATAGAGACACGCAGTGTGGAGTACACAGAAACTCTCTGCCCTGTCTTTCAACAATTCTGTTAATCTAAAAATTCTAAAAGCAGGGCTGGGGAGATAGCTCAGCAGCCTAAGTGCCTGCCTGGCAAGCACAAGGACCCAAGTTTGATCCCTGCTATCACATGCCACCCTGTGCCAGGCACCAAAACCAGGCCTGATGGTGCATGCCTGTAATCCCAGCACTAGGGAGGCTGAGACAGGAGGATCACTACCAGTCTGAGCTGCATAGCAAGACTCTGTCTTGCTATTTAAAAAATAATATTTTTAAGTTTCTAAAAGAAAAAGATTACTTAAGAAAATAAGGAGTGGCAGCCACTTCCACATGAGAGAGCTCTGGGTTCGAGTCCCACCCAGCCCATCTGCATACCAGCCATGTGACCATGGGCACAGGGTGTAATGCCCTACGCCTCATTTATCTTTCTGTAATGGTTAATAACGATCCCTCCTTCCAAGAGTTGCAGGATCATTAGTGAGGCTCAAGCACACAGGGATTGGTAACCATCACACTCCAGCTCATTCTGGCTCACCTGTTCACCTGTCATCCTGTCCCCTCCCTGAAGATGGGGTGGTGGCCACCCCATCTATGCAGCACCCTCTCCTCTACCTACACACAGGGCCACTGGGCCACGGCAGAGGCTTAGTGTGTGTCTGTCTTAGCAGTGGAAGGGGCTGCTCAGCCCTGACCCTCCTGCAATCAGAACAGCCAGCCCTCCTCACACACCTCAGAGAACCTGCGTGCCCACGCCCAGGCCAGAGTCCTAGCCCAGAGCCGTAGCGTAGCTCAGGCAGGAGAGCCAAGCCACCCACCTGCTCCAGTCTCTCATCCCCGCCTTCTCTCTCAGACCTCTTTTTCCCAGCCCCGCCCCCTCCACGCCCACACGCATCAGCGCCTGTTCATTTCCCAGAGCAGCAGGATCCGGGTAATGATCCCTGATAAAGATCTTTTAATAAACCCTGGGCTGGATCTGTCATCCAGAAGCTGCGTTCTCCCCCTCCCTGTCCATCTCTGCCCTCACTGCCTGGGCTGCCCCATTAGTGCCTCTGGTGTAGCCAGGCAGGCCAACAGAACCGCAGGACCTCTGGACTCTGGCTTGCGGGGCAGTGGTCAGCGGACTGCCCAGCTGACCCTCCTTACAGACCTGCCCATCTCAGTGCCCGGCTGGTGCTGGCTGCACCACCCAGCTTAACTGCTGGGCCAGTTCACATCACTCCGTGAGAGGCAGGTTTCCCAAGCGTTACCAAGGAGACCACTTGCATCCTACCCAAGGTTGCCAAAGCAACAGCTCATCAAGAAGCTACCCCTCAGCCTCTAGCCCCTGGGTGTGCAGGTCCAGGAATAAGGCAGTCACACACTGACAGGCAAGCGGCCCAGCCAGCTGGCACACGGCATGGAGGCAGCCCTGGTATTTTTGAGCCGTGCCCAGCTCCTGCCCTCCCTCCTCCCCCAACTTTCCTCATTCTACTTCTGCTTTTGCCATCCTGCCTCTGTCTGAGCCCCGTCTTTGGAGCTAGTATCTTGGTCTCAACAAGCACACCTGGACGTGGGCCTGGGCCACCTGCTGTGGTCCACGTGTTATGCCACGAGAATGCATATTGTGAAACCCCCACTGTGACTGTATTTGGTGAAAGAGTTTTCAAGAGGTAATTAAGGTTACAAGAAGTCATAAGGCTGGGGTCCTGACCTGACAGGATCGGTGATCTTGAAGAAGAAGACACACTAGGACACACTTGGACACACTCGCGCACCAGGAGGCCACACCTGAGACTGCAGCGGGGCCCAGGAGGCTCTCCCCAGACGCAGCATGTGGGCACCCTCGCCTACACGTCTCGCCTCAGAACGACAAGAAACACATTTGTGTTACCTAAGCCTGAGTCTGCGGCACATGGTTCTGCCACCTGGGGCACTGCAACCCCCTCCCCGGGAAAGCAAGCCCCGGGGCAGGGAAGTTCTCCCTCACAGGCCTGGACAGAGCCCCACTCCACCTTTGCCTAAGTTCTGGACAGCACCCGTAACCTTCAGTTTCTCACCTAGAAATAGGGTAGTAATAGCCTCTTCCTGTTTATCAGGAGGTTAAACGAATACTAAGCATCAAAATATTGGCTTTTTTTTTTTTTTTTTTTTTGGTCTTTTTGAGACAGGGTCTCACTACACAGTTCAGGCTGGCCTTGAGCTCACTTTTGTATCCCAGGCTGGTCTTGAACTCACATCGATCCTCCTGCCTCAGGCTCCCAAGTGCTGGGATTACAGGTGTGCACCACCACGCCCAGTAATATTTAGGCATCTTAAACATCTCTTCCTTTTCTTCATTCCTTCTCCAGCCTGTAACCTTCTGCAGCTGCTGTTTAAATCAAATCACTACACTCCAGTTGTCAGAAGTTACCCATGGCTCCCCAGGATAAACGCCACGTGATTAAATCTGTCTCATGTGATATCCAGCCAAGCAGCAAGGCTGCCCTAACCCCCAGGCCAAGCACACCTGGCCTTTCTCTGCCTCCCTGCTGGCCACTCAGTTGAAGGTCCCCCTGTTACTACACTAAATGTCCACTCAATTCCAGGCTCCACCCCTCAGGGATGCTCATCCCACCCACACCAAGAGTGTCCAGTGGGACTATTCCAAAGGGCCCAGCCTCTAGAGGTTGCAGGCCTTCTGGAACAGCAGGAGGACCTGGGGCAGGGTCCAGGGGCCCTGTCCCAGGGTCCATGGAGCTGAGCACAAAGCTGGGGACCTTTATTTTAGACCCAAAGCTGATGCCGACAGAAGAATAACTTTGCTCTGAGAAACACTGGCCCAAAGGAAAAGAAAACTCCGCAGCTGCGCAGCCACGTGCGCCTTCCCAGTAGCCCCTTCCTGTACTCCCAGCTACGCAAAGGGCTGCGGCAGAAGGGTGGCAAGTTCAAGTCCACTCTGAGCAGTCCAGTGGGACTCTGTCTCCAAATAAAACATAAGAAAATAAATAGGCATGAGACTATAAATAAACAGGCATGGGGGGCAGAAGATGACAAGCTGGTGGCCCGAGGGCTGCAGCCAAGGTCTGCGGCAGGGATAGGGAGAGCCCAGCCTTCCTGGTCCTGTGTGTGTAGCCGAGGGCAGACACAGCAAGAGCCCCATTGTGCTCGCCTCCGGGGGCCATGGTGGCCTAGTGGTTCCAGCAATGAGCTCTAAAGACAGAGGGCCCCGGGTTTGAATCTCAGCCCCGTGAGCTCCCAGCTATATGATACGGGATTAGGGACTTCATTTCTCTGGATCTCCTTTTCTCTATCAATTTCTCTGAGCCTCCTTTTCCCCATCTTTAAGATGGTGACAGCATTCCCTCCCTGAGCAGTGTCAGAAGGGTGTTGTTGGAAAAGCCTCCACAGAAATGCCTGGCACCGAGGAGCTATCCAACACTCAGTAGCTACTGGGCATGTTGTGGTACAGCTGAGCCGAAAGGAGGGGTCCACACGGGGTGGACTCAGTCCTGCCTCACTCTGGTATCGGGGAGCCATGGAGGCCACCAGGCACCCCTTGGCCCATGTGCTGTATCTGGGGGTGGCAAGCCGCATGAGCTTACCTAATGGACAAGTGTCATGACAACCAAGGAAAAAGCCAGACACAGCCTGCCTGGAGAGCTGAATATTTGAGTTGGTCAAGGAATGGAGGCCCTGAATATCTGACTATAACATCTCAGCCTGTGGCTGCAGGCAGGGAGGGATCATGCTGACAGACCAGAGGCTTAAAGATTAAGTCAGCAGCTGTCGCAATATCCGGGACTCGGACCTGGATCACGGAAGCAGTGTAGGCAGAAATCGCCTGGGACCTTGTCCCAGGAGGGCCATCCTCCACCCCCAGCCCTAGAGGCAATGAAGTGTGGGTTTGCATAAAAGCTCCTGCTGCCAGCTCTGCTGCCACTGGGCCTGGCCCACCTCAAGGACCAAGGCCCCTCAGCTGTCACCGAACACGATCACAAACGCCAGGTGTCTGGTTTGTGTCACATCCAGTCAGAGCAGAGGGATGATCTCCCTGCAGCTGTCAGAACCAGGGGTTTTGTCAAATGCCCAATTCGAGGAACACCACCTTTAAAAAGATGGGCAGCCCACACCTAAGTACATATGCAAAACAACTGAAAACAAGTACCAAACAGAAATGTATGTGCGAACATTCAGAGCAATGTCATTCCTCATTATCAAAAGTTGAAACCAACCCAAGCGTCCACCAACTGATGACTACGTGAACAAAAGCAACACAGTCACTCAGCAAAATATTATTAGGTCACAAAAAAGAGGAGTCATGCTACAATATGGATGAACCTTGAAAATACTGTGCTAAACCCAAGAGGCTAGACACAGAGAACAAATGTCATACGATTCCATCTACATGACATGTCCAGAAAAGGCAAGTCCACAGAGACGGGAAGCACTTTTGTGGTTATCAGGGCTCCAGGGGAGAGGCTGACAAGAGTGACCGCTTAGCAATGCACTCTGGATTTCATTTTGAGATTATGAAAATAATTAAGATTCAAAAGCAACAGTTGCACAACACTGTGAATGTACTCAGTGCTATTGAATGGTAAACTTTAAAATGGCGGACTCTATGTTACATAAATTTTGCTATAATTAAGAAAAGGAGCCAGGAGTGGTGGCGCACGCCTGTGATCCCAGCACTTGGGACGCTGAGGCAGGAGGATCGGTGAGAGTTCGAGGCCAGCCTGGGCTACAAAAGTGAGCTCAAGACCAGCCAGAACTGCATAGCGAGAACTTGTCTCAAAAAGACCAAAAAAAAAGAAAAAGAAAAAGAAAAGGAAGACGGAAGGTGGGCCACCCAATTTCCCAATTTTCGCCTCTGTGGGACGCTTAGGGCCGCCCATCAGCAGCACCAGGCAGCCAGGGGAAAAGCCCAGGAAGGAAGGAGACCCCCGTGGCTTACGTTTCCTCACAGTCCCCCCATCCTCCCGACTGTAAAAGGGAACATGTGTTCATCACCCCGCCAAGGCTCAGGGCGAGCTCAGCTGAGCTGTGCTGCAGGTCCCCAGGGGAAGGGCCGCCTGGGTCTCCAGAGTGAAGACTGATGTCCATTGCTGCCCAGAAGCAAAGGTGGGGCCGGGCGTGGTGGCGCGCGCCTGTAATCCCAGCACTTGGGAGGCTGGGGCAGGAGGATCAGTGTGAGTTTAAAACCAGCCTGAACTACACAGAGACCCTATCTCAAAAAGACAAAAAAAAATTTTTGTAATATAAATACACACACACACACACACACACACACACACACACGTATTATAGCTGAATACTAGATGCAAACAGTAGCAGAAGCCCAGGCGGCGGTCAGAAGCATAGCCTAGTAGGGTCAACGCACCCAGAGGGGTGGAGGACGCTGGCCAGCTGTGGATGTGTCAGGGAAGACTCTAGCTCAGTGGAGGGAATTTGGGGTGAACCACTACAGAATAAAGGTACTGACTGGGTCAGGGTGGGAAAATGGAAACAGGTGCTTAAAAGTCAGGCTGAGAAAAGAATCAGTGGACCCAGGAGGAAGAGTAGAAGACAGGGCAGGTGGACTTCAAGGGGACAGTCCCTCCTTCGCCTCAGAAGGGGACGCAGAATCACAATTCCCACCGCTACTTCCAGTAAAAGTGTGGACAGACAGGAGGGAGGACATCTTCTCCCTCTCTCTCTTGCCTCCTGCCAAAGATCTTAGCTACAGAGCATTCTGAAATCCAGCCCCAAACTTTAGATAAGGGAGTGGGATTCCTTCGGCCTCCTCTAGCTTTGCACGGAAGTGAGGAAGAACGGAGCGTTCTTTGGGGGACAGCCTGTGGGTATTCAAGAAGCAAACTAACTCAGCAGCCCCCAGCCAACCCCTGCCCCTGAGGAACAGAGCCCAGCTTTGCCCCTTGACTGACCCACTAAGTAACTGGGGCGAATCACCGTCTTACTCTCATCCTCATTTGAAGAAGGAAGTTAAACTGAGTATGTCTCCAAGTTCTTCTGTCACTGGGAATCTATTTTCAGGGGCCCAAAACAACCTTTATACATATTAACAGGGACAGCTAATGGAGCGTGTTTTAGAAAGAGTAAGTACAAATAAGATTAAATATCTTATATGATCCCAATGCCCAAGGGAGGGGGAAATGTTGTTTATCTTTTAGACACTTTTTTTGTGATTTTGACACTTGTTTTGCTTTTGTTCACTTTCCTTCCCATTCATATATATACTTTTCTTTTTACTGCAATCACCACATATTCTTGAAAATGATCGTTGTAATGACTGCATGTACTCCATAGTTACTGGGTACTGGGGTTCCTTGCTGTTATAACTGCCGCTGCCGGGAGCGTCCCAGCCTAGCGCTGAAGGCATCTGCCTGATCTCTGCCTCTCCGTAAGGATTCCCAGAGGTGAACTTCAAGGTCGATGAACGAGGCATTTTAAAGGCTCTGGACATGTTCCACCATGCAAATTCCTAAGAAGATGCGGGGCTTCCACTGAGTGTCCCACACCAGGTGGGAAGTGAAGGGGTCAGAGCTGGAGTTCCACTGCAGGGGGTGGTCCTCTCTGTCCTCCTTTGTCCAGTCTTCAGTTAACCGCCCAGCAAGGGAGGGGCAGCACTCCAAGTTAGGAGACAGGGGATCCCTCCAGCTGTCAGTGGCTTTGGAACCTGAACCAAGGGAGTTCTCCCCAGCTCTAAAACGGGCGCGATTGTTCCGCTCTGCTAACTACCCCGACCACTGAATGATTTTTGGGCTCGCTGAAAAGGTATCTGTGAAATTCTTTGCAAACTTCAATAATCTGTGTCAAAGGGCACCACCGTGATCCCTGTCATAACCTGGGGGCCTCGAGAAGAGGGTGGTTTCTTGTGGAAGCTCAAGGGCTTGCCTGCCTTGTGGTCGGTCACCAAGCACGCTCAGGACACGCGCACCTGGCTCTGAGGCTGCTTTCTGAAGAGAATTAGCAGAGGCTGTGGCCTTGAAGACCCGGCGACCTTCCCGAAGGTTCACAGCTGGGATCAGCCAGGCGGCTGAGCAGACTGCAGGGACACTGAAGGCAAAGCCCTTCCCGATGAGTGCCCCTCTGCTTCGAGGACCCAGTCCCTCTTTTCTAGGGTTCCAATTAGATAGCCCGGCTTTGACGGTACTGAGAAATCCAAGCCAATCAGGGTTTGCAAAAGACCCCAAGAGCAAGCCACCAGCTGGAAGAGGACCGCCACTTCGGTACTGGGTTTTCAATACCTGCTCATTGGTAATGCAAGCGGCGCTTCCACCCTGATGGCTCCAGGCCAAGGGACAGCGACGACTTCTCCAGCCAGCCAGCCAGTGCCCTCAGCACCTCCTCAAGCTCCCAGCCCGACGCAAAGGACTCCACCGGCGCCCGAGCCTAGCCACCCGCCGACCCGGAGACCTGCGCGAACCCCACCCAGCGCCGCCCGCCCGCGCCCTCTCCGGGCCAGACGCGCGCCTCGGCCCCCAGAGCACAACAGGTGGCCCCACCGTCCCTCCGCGCCTCCGGCCCCTGCCTGCGCCCCGGTCTCCCCTCCCGGCCGGCGGCAGCCGAGCCTACCTTTGAGGTTCGGCGGGTGGCCCCGCGGCGCCCGGCTTGGGTTTCCCCGCGGCAGAGCGGCGACGCTGGACGCGTTGTTCCCCATGGCACCGGGCGCCGGGGCTCCGGGCGGGCGCGGGGCGGCGAGGTGCGCGGGAGAGCGGCCGCGGGAGCGCGCTTCCGCCGGGGGCCGCCGGGCGGGAAGGCGGGCGGGTCTTGGCGCTCCCGGGCAGCTGTAGCCGGCGCAGCGACCGCAGCGGGTGTCGCCCGAATCCGAGTCCCGCGGCCCGGCTACCTGCGCCCCATGCCCCGCGGGCCGGCCCGGGGCTGCGCGCTCCTTCCGGCGCGCTCCTGCTCCCCGCGGGCCATGGAGTCAGCGCTGCTGCGCCGCGGGGTGGCCGAGCGGGTCCCCGCCCGCGGGGACGGCGACGTGCGTGGCTCCCGGCCGCGGATGGAGATGCGCGGAGCGGGGCGCGGGGAGTGCGGCGCCCCCGCGGGGTTGGGTCTCTCAACCTCTCCTCCCCGCGCCCGCCCCGCAGTCGCCAGGACTCCGGGGCTCCGGTTGCTATGGCGACAGCTGCGCTGGTGAATGAGCGTCTCAGTGACACGCGCGCGCCCGCTCGCTCATCCAGATGTGGCCCGGGGCGCGCCGCGTTCTTGGCAGCCTGGAGCCTGGGCCGCGAGGCCCGGGGCGTGGGGGTGGGGGGGACAGGGGTCGGTGTCGCCCCCAGCTCCAGACGCTCCAGAGACGCGGCACGGTGGGACGGAAGACCTGCTGGCTCTGGGTCAGTGGAGCAGAGGCTCCCGGAAAGCCGCATCCGGGTCCAGTCTCACAGCCCTGGAGGCCTTCAGGTGCACACAGGCCAGAACCACAAGACTGAGAAAAATAATTTTGACAGCTGTTCCCCGTACAGGACAGACATCTAAAACATACAGAAAACTTACAGGGGAAAGGGGACGAAATGAACAGACATTCTCAGAAGTACAGGTGGCCAACAAATGTGAAAACATGTTTGTCATCACTGGTTTTCAGAGAAGCGTCCCAGAGATAGCTCAGTAGAATAAGCACCTGCCTAGCAAGCTCAGAGTCCTGAGTTCAATCCCCGGTACCGCAAAAAAATAAAATAAAAAATGCACTGAGCATTTGGGCTGGGCATATAGCTCAGCGGCATAAATGCCTGCCTGACAAGCACAAGGTCCTGAGTTCAATCCCCAGTACCACATAAAATAAAATAAAGTTAGTTTGGTGGTTATCACTGGTTATTAGAGAAACACAATTGAAAGTCCCTCTTATCTCAGAAAGAATGGCCACCATCAAGAAGTCAAACAAGGAAACTAGGGAAGAAAAGGGGCCCTCGTGTGTCACTGGTGTGAATGTCACTGGTGCAACCACCCAGAAAGCAGTGTGGAGTGTCCCGTGTAGACCAGGGACCCTTCAAGGTGTCCTCCCAAGGAGTTAAAGGGCCTGCACGGCTGGCAGAGCTGCTGCCCCTAGCTGAGGGTTTTGGTAGCTGTTAGAGACCCGCTGAGGCCTCTCAGTCAGAGGGGGCTTTCCCAAAGAAAGGGCTTTCTGGTTTTGTTTGGTACCAGGAACTGAACTCACAATCTCACTCTTGCCAGGCAGGTGCTGTACCACTAAGCTATATCCCCAGCAAAAAGGGCTTTGGAAGTATCCTGTTCACATGGCTCTTGTACCATGGTAGCTCAAGCAGCCTGCAAGATGCAAAGAGGAGACCACCCCCTTCCAATCCTGATCTGGACCCCCTTGTTTTAGGGGAGAAGCTACCCCAGCCCTCCCCCCCCCCACCTCCAGGGAGCCAGCCTCCATGGCCCCCTAGCTAAGATGCTCTATCTCAGCATCCATGACTCAGAGTGCATGCAGACACGACGGGCCGTGGGCAGCTCACCCACTGGCTCCTGGTGCTCTCCCCGAATCCCCTGGGTCAGCTCCTCGTTATTCAGGCACAGCTCGGACCCTGGCCCTCCTTGGCCACACCAACTGCAGCAACCCTGCTGCTCCCAGCCACTCTCCTGACAACTATTCTGCTTTATTTTTTCATAGCTTGTATACAAATTCATCTTTCCTACGCTCTGTCTCTCCGCTAGACAGCCCAAGGCCTGCAACAGGGAGCAAGCCAGCTTGTAACCTCTGTCACGTGCGGAGCGGCTGTGCGTCCCTACTATCCACTGCCAGGGCACTGGTGCCCTCCAGGCCACCCCGTGGTACCCTTCTGCCTCTGCTCACAGCCCATTCCAGGCACCCATCCTCAGCTGTCAGAGACCCACCAAGCCAGAAACGTCTGTGGCGGGCTCCCTCTGGAGCCTGGAAGGAAAGCTAGCCCTGACGCTGGCCAAGGTCACGTGCCCACCAGCTGCTAAGCGGACATGGCACTGTGTCAGGTTGAGGGCTGCTGTCTTATTTACAGGCAGTATCCACCAAGGTTCACTCCTGGCCCCTGACACCTGAGCCAGAACTCCCTGGGCTCTGAATAGCAGCACGCCACGCATTTGCACACACACCTTGCACCGTGCAGTTTCGTGGTGCAGTTCGCACCCTCATTCTACACGAGGCCCTGCAGTAGCCCCTGGAATCTGCAGGGATGAGGCACTAAGCATGGCTGTCAGGATGCACAGGAGGGCTTGTGTGGAGGAGGCCAGTCCCCTCAAGGCAGCGTGAGGTACCAGGGACCGGCTGGGCTTTGTGGGAGGTGGCAGGCTCAGCTCAGGCTCGGCCTAGAGGGTCCCCGCCTGCTCCTCCTCCTGGACCGGGGTGGGTGTGAGGACCTGAGGAGGAGGACAGCAGGATGCCATGAGCCCCGCTCAGCCTGTGGACAAAGGGGAGAAAGGAAGGTCAAGGGGAAGGAAGACAGAAGTGGGGGCTGCAGGCTCCCTGAGTGCAGAGGCAGCCTGATCCCAGGGAGCCCCAAAGAAAGGGACCAAGGCAGGGTGCGGAGCACACCACCTGAGAGGGTTTCAGAGATCGGGGTGGGAGGATGGGGGCTGGGGTGGGGCAAGGTGGGCAGCCATGAGGGAGCCACTCCACCCCCGCCAGCCTGTGTCACAGGCTGAGCCACTCCGCAGCCTCCCACTCTCTTCCTAGGGAGCTCTGCATGGGAGGAGGGGACACGGCTGTGAAGGGTCAACTGGGTGCAGATCCCTGGCCAAGCGGTGACCTCGCAGATGAGGAGATGGCCCCATGGGGCCCTGAGAGGCTGGCTTTCGGAGTCCTGAGCTCCGGACGCCTCCTCCTGCTGGGGACTGTGGTCCCACCCAGCTCCTAGGATGAGATACCAGCAGTATCCTCTCGCCCTGAGCAGGGGCTGGACGCAGTCCCACAGACTCCTAGCCACTCTCCACCACGGCAGCTGCCAGGCAGCAGCCCCATCCTGGGCAGAAGGAAAGGAAATCTACTTGGGAGGCTGGGGTTGGATGAAATCACTGTTTTGGTGGCTTCAGTGTAGAAGGTGGTGCTCCAGCACCTGTCACCATGGCAACCTCACTCCCAGCAGTGTGGATTCTGAGGGTGGAATCAAGGACGTGGTGGGGGGAGGTAGGAGGGAAGGACCCCAGACACCCAAGAATCCCTTCAAATGCAGCTCCGGACGCCACCTGCCTTCCCCCACCCTGCTGGTCTCCCTTCTGGCTGTTCCTGCCCTACTCTCTCCCCCTGTTCCGTGTCTGT
>PVKN010007284.1:0-26920 GCA_004027915.1 Capromys pilorides
GCTGAGTCTCCCAAATGATGTAGCCAATAATAAATAAGTCGCTGAAATGACCTGGATTTCTTTTTATAGAGGCCATTCTGACAGCTATGTTGATGGCGGGAAAGCAAAAATGGAAAAAGAAGTTGCGAATCAAGTCGTGAGTGATCAGGCAAGACAGCATGAAATAGTCCAAGGAAACTCCACAGTGATGGCAGAAACGAGTGGTTAAGGGTGATTCCCCCTTTATTGTCTCAAGAAGCAAAAAAAAAAAAAAAAAAAAAAAAAAAAAAAAAAAAAAAAATCATAGAGTTGTTCTTAACTGCAAGGAGGAAGATGAGATGGATTGGAGGTATCTAGAGCTCAGTTTGGTGTATTTTGTGTTTCAGATGTGTTGTGGGCATCCAGTTACATATGTATAGAGTACTAGGTACACTACAGGAGTCCACAGGACATGTCTCATCTGCAGAAATAAATACTGCTGTCATCAGAATGCAGTGGACATTTTTAATGTGACAGTTCATGAAATGAGGAAGGGAGACTGAACACCAGAGAATGCATGAGAGACAGAGGACACAGAGACAAGCTCGAGGTCTGAGCCTATCTAAAGGGAGAGCAAATGGAAAAAGTGAGCAGCGGACCCAGAATTATTAAGGAAATGGTCTTCAAAATGCTGGAAAGTTGGCAGAAGAACATGTGGTGGGGCAGAGACTTCACCAAGAAGGGAATAGTCTGTGGTGTTCAGAGCCACTCAGGATTTCAAAGTGAATGTTAGGTGGGGTATGGGATATTAGAACTAAGGGTCAATATGGAACCCAAATAGCATGCTTTGCTAGTTATGCTTAAGTGAGTAAATAAAAATCTCAGTGTATAATACATAAAAAACTATTCGTTGGGTCTCAGCAGAGAGAACTGTGACACTGTAATGTCATTGGTTGTGGACATTCATTACAATACAGCGGCGTCTATTTCCAAATGAAGGCAGGTGGCAGCTGGGTCTCTATTGTCCATTGCCCAGTGATGTCACAAAGAGGAGCGCTCTGAAGACTTCCCCACATGAGCCAGGACCTGCAGTCAGCTAGAACTTCAGCTTTCACAAACCTCTTTTGTAAATTTCTTGCATGATTAAGGCTCTTGGAGCACCATGGAGGATCTGCAAAGGACGAGGAAGACATAGAACAGCAGGGACATGCCAGAGGAGCCTCTAAGGAAATCGTCCATATGCACATGCAGAGTAAGATAGTGAGGATCGCCATAGTTCCCGGGACTACAGGAGAAAGCCTCAGTGCAGAAAATAGATGTCCTGACTTCCAGTTGAAGCAGCTGTCTCTGTGGCATTGCCTGCTTGCTTGCTTGAAGGTGTCATTCTCTCAATAAACTCAGCCTATGCTTCTGCATGGCCATCTGTTTGTGTTGTCTGAATTCTTTGGTTGAAGCTGAAAGCACTGATAAGGATGGGCTGGTCCCTCACAGCATCAGCACCCGGTGCCCAGTGACAGCAGGGACTGAAGAGTTTGGTAAAGTGGAAATAGGATATCAGTCACCTGATAAGCACAGGTCCAGCTGAGTGGTTGCTGTTTGTCTGAGTAGATTCAAGTGTAGCGGAGGGAACAGGAACAGGTTAGGCAATGCTAAGGTTTAGAACTTGTACAAGAGCACATGCATTGTAAGGTTGCTCCCCACTCGAGTGGTGCTACAAGAAAGTGATGGAACTTTAAAGAAATGGGTTCTAACGGGCACTGGCAAGGTGCACTTGAAAGGAATTTTGAACCCTTGGTGGTTGTTGTGTCTCTCTCTCTCTCTCTCTCTCTCTCTCTCTCTCTCTCTCTCT
Source organism: Capromys pilorides (assembly GCA_004027915.1). NCBI lineage: Eukaryota > Metazoa > Chordata > Mammalia > Rodentia > Capromyidae > Capromys > Capromys pilorides. The sequence goes on from PVKN010007284.1 coordinate 1,808, forward strand.
CTCTGCTTCTTGGTTGCTAGGAGTGAATAATTTCCTCTTCTGTGTGTTTCACCATAATGTTCTGCCTCATCTCAGATCCAAAAGCAATGGGGCCAAGAGACTATGGATCGAAACCATGCAAACCATGGCCAGAATAAAGTTTTGCATCTGCTAAGTACATAACCACTGGTATTTTGTCATCATGACAGAAATTGACTGAATGACAGGAAATGCAATCAACTATTGAGAAAATTTGCAGTAAGTGTTTTCAGGGAAATTCAGAGGTGAGTTAGTAAAGGAATGGAAACAAACAGAAGCTTTTTTGTTTGTTTTATCTTATTTTTAAGCTGGTGTATATAGGCATATGTTTGTACTCTGAGGAGGATAGTCTGAAAGAGAAGAAAGATAAACGAAATGAGGGTCGAATTGTGAAGAGGCAGAGAAAGGGGAGGGGAGTGGGAGTAGGGGTAAAGGCCTTGGCCGTGTAGAGGGAGGAGACCAGTCAAGGGGTACAGATGCCCACGGGTCAGCAGGGAAGATGCTCAGTGCTTCTGGGTGTTCCTTAGAGAAATGCACCGTGGTCATCAGCTACACTGTAAGGACAGAGAAGGAGATGCTTAAAGTTTGAGAAGGGGAAAAGTAAGAGAAGAAATGCTAATGTTAAAGAGTAGGAGCATGAACAGACTGAGAAGATGGAGGATGACTGAGCTGCCTTAGGCCCCACTGCGGGTCTAGGATCTAAAAAGAATGCAGTCGGCATCATCCTGGCCTTTATCCAGCCGTGCCCAGCTGCACAGGCTTGGACCTGCGGGAAGTGGGGGGCTGGCATTAGCCAAGGTGATTTTGTCAAGTGCTGTGGCTCATGTCTTCCTATCTCCCCAAAGCCTTGTGCAGTCATAAGTGGGGTTTTTAAAAGGTGGCTGGATCTAGATGTGATGCTGGGATTAAGGGCATGTGGTTACTAATTAGTCTACAGATTAGTTTGATATAGCTCTAGGCGTGGATAATGGGAAGTCCCACCCTGCGGGTGGTGGCCCCGTAGAAAGAGAGGGTAGCCTGGAAGGGGCAAAAGGGAGGGCTGGGATACTGCTGCTGCTCCCTCAGTACCGCACAGCTCTGCCACCTTCCTGCCTTCTGTCCATTGTGAACTGTTCCTCCTCCGCCACGCCCCTCTGCCATCCACCCCGCCTTGGAGCCAGCCAATGATGGACCAAGATGTCTACAAAATGTGAGCAGAAGAAAACATTTTCTCCTTTAACTTTGGGTATCGGTTATTTTGTCTCAGAAAAAAGAAAAGCAACTGAGACATCCAGAAAGGACTTTGGAGATGACGTTTTCGGTGGACGTTAAAAGTGATGAGTATGGAACTTACACTGTGCAAGAAAATGTAGTGAGAGTACAGACGGGTCAAGAGGAACAAAGTCGGCAGAATCCCGAATGGCAGGTACTCGAGGGAGGGGCAGACTACCGAGATGGGGGCGCATGAGCTGGGGGGTGGATGCTTATAGTTGAGTTTACGAAGCTGCAGAGCAATCACCGGGTTTAGGCAATGAGAGCACTAGCAGATGTCTGGGACAGGATGGGAAGGAAAGAAGAGATTCCCATTCCTGACAGATCAGAAAAGAGGATCTGATTCCAAGATGAGTGACTTAACAACTGCCTGGGGCACTAACATTAAGAGAAGTGTTATCGTTGAGCCGGTCAATAAGAAAATACTGGAAGAACTGGGAAAGATTTTAACAGACCGTTGTCTGTTGAGTGTGCTGAACACAGTGTCAAGTAGCTGCTAGGTGTCTTTTTATTCTTTCCTTGCAACAGTACTAGATTCTAAAGACCATCAGCAACTCTGTTTTATAAAGCATCAACAGGAGGGCAGGGAGGTTAAATAATAAACCCAAGAATAATAGATGGGGGTCAAACTTCAGGCTCATCCCCATCAATGTCTGTCTGCCTCAACAGGTGCAGTGGTTATGGTAGGACAGGTAATACTATCAACTCCACTCCGAGATGTCATTACTAGACCTAGGGGATTAGAGGCTCTTGAGAACAATACTGTACACAAAGCTTAGCCATATCCAGGATCTCATCTAATCCTTATGTTAATCCTGTGTATTAATTTTCCAGGATCATGGGGCCAGTAATTACCTGAGCCTGGATGTGAATGCTGTCCTTTGACCAGAAATTCTACCTGTGCACACCTTCCATGATGGCTAGGCAATAATTTCTAGGGATGGACCAGATAAATTTTATGATTTTGAAGAAATGTATTAATAAGGAAAACATTACTATTTTTTTTAAAGCCCAAGTGAAAAATTCTCATAATTCCTATGTTTCTATGGGAACATTGGTTAGCACAGAATGTAGCATTCTTCCTGTCATGGAATGTTCCCTCTATAAATTCATGCATTCAAGCCACTAATACTGTTCAGCAAATAGTCGTGCGGGTGCTGCGTTAAGGGCAGATGGTACAACTGGGGGGGGGGAGGGGAAACCCCTATGCTATGGGACTATTCGATCTGTTCGAGACCATCAGTATATCAGGTAATCTGCAGGGCCTTTTCACGCGTGGCACAATTCAAGGCCCTGCAGTTGACCTAGAATACACTCTGTCTCTGAGGACCCAGTTGCCTAAGAGATCCTACCCTACCCTGGTGGTTTGGTATGAAGCACTACGAGCGGTAGCACCCTGGAGATGGAATTTTATATTTGCGCTTTAGGGAAATGGAAAGACAGTGTTTTCCGAAGAAAGATTTTCCTTCTCCAAGAGGGCCCATTTTTAAAGCTGGATTTTAACACACTCTTGCTTGGCATTCTGAATGCTCAGCAGTACCGAGTCACCTTCAGGCACCGCCTTGCTTCGGCTTTGACCAGAAATACCAGACTGGAGCGTGCCGTTCGACTGTTTATAGGCTCTGTAACTCAACCATCTTCTTCCAGGATGTCAGGCAAAGGTCAAGGAGGGCAGAACCCTAGAGTGGGGTCAAGGAGGTTAAGGGACAAAGTATCCAGAGAGTGGAGTGTATCCCTTTTCGTCTGGATGGATGATAATATGGCTGATGAGCTCCACAGCACAAGATGTGTGCAGTGGCCGTTTCTGCATGCAGAGAAATTCGTGCTATTTTAAAACACTACTAATTAAGAGTGCCACCGAGCACGACCTCCAGGTCACCTGGAGTCTACCACAGAGGGGCGGGGCTGAGCTGCGGGACGCTGGCGTAGGTACCTCCAGATCTGAGACAAATGCTGTTCTTGGCGGCCTTGCAAGTCTCTTCCCTCTGGTTTGTTATTTTTATTAGTAAATGTTTGCAGCATGTAATGATCGCAGTCGTCGTGAGGACTTGGTTGATCTTAATTCTTTTTATGTTCCTCTTTCTCTCCCTCGCTCCCTCCACCTAAGTATGTGAGTCACAGTATAATTTAAGGGTTACAGTCTCCCTCCCTTACATTTGTAAAAGTTAAGAGAGGCAAATCAACGTCAAGTTTTTCTTTTTATTTAAGAAAGACGAACATACTATATTTTATTGGGGTTTTAAGAGTCTTTTGAGACTCTATCTATTCACCTATCTGTCTCCTTTCATCTAATTGGGGGACGCTCTTGGAACACAGATTAACCTGACCGCATCATTTCAGGAGCTCTGAGACCACACAGCTACTTCACCCACATAGCTTTAGGAGAAGGTAATTCTAGCTGTGGAGTAGGGGAGGTGGCGCCCGCACCCGCTCCTCCGCCAGCGCTCCTTAGCTGCGGGCCACACCCTTCGCCCAGCCTCGCAGCTAGGGGTGGGGCGCTTTGCACCTGCTGCGGGAGCCGCTAGCGGCAGCGCTGGCCGCGAGGCCTGAGAGCGCGCAGAGCGCAGGGCCGGGCCGCGGGGAGCCTAGAGGTCCAAGCCCCCCAGGCCGGGCCTCCCCGCCCGGCCGAGCCCGCGGGCCGCGTGCTCCGGGATCCCGGGGCACTGCCGTCCGGCGGCCGCCCAAGCACGCCCGGGCTCTTCGCCCAGACCCCCACGCCCTCATGGTCCGCGGCCTTCGCAGCTCGGCGCGCCCCTGCCTGTGTGGGAACGCGGAGCCCCGGCAAGCAGTCGCCGGGTCGCACCAGGTCCAGCACGCCGGCCGCACCCCCAGCCGCTCCCCGTGCGCGAGCCCGCAAGGGGGCTGCGCCCCGGCGCGTGCCACACCCCCCACCCCTCACCCCGCTCCTCCGCTGGGACCCCGGCCCGCCCCGGCCCGCCGGCCCCGCCCCTGCCCCGCCCCCGACCCGCCCCTCGCCCCTCCCAGCCCGGGCGGGCGCGGCGGCGGCGGGAAGGGATGAGGTCATCCTCTCGCTCGGAGTCAGCTGGTGGAGGCGCGGCGGCGGAGGGCGCGCGCGGGAAGGGAGGGATGTGCAGGTCCGAGGGGCGCCGCGCCGGCCGCTGCTGCTCCTGCTGCTGGCGGCGGCGGCGGGGCCGGCCCGGCGAGGAGCGCGGGCGGCGGGCAGAGGCGCGCGCGGGGCGCCGCCAGCAGCTGGGCTCCGTGCAGGCAGCCAGGCGGCGCTGCTGCCGGCCGCGGGCGCGCCGCTAGCCCGGCCCAGCGCGCAGCCCGGCGGGCGCAGGAGCGGCGCGGAGAGCGGGCGCGGCCGCGGAGGAGGCGGCGGCGGCTGCGGGCGGCGGCGGGCGCTGCTCCGCGCGGAGCCATCATGGCCGCGAAGTCGGACGGGCGGCTGAAGATGCGGAAGAGCGGCGACGTGGCGTTCACGCCGCTGCAGAACTCGGAGCACTCGGGCTCGGCGCAGGGCTTGGCGCCGGGCTCGCCGTCGGGGCCCGGCGCGGAGGACGAGGCGGTGGCCGGGCCCGGCTGCTGCCCGGACGGCGGCGGCTGCTCGCACTGCTGCTGCTGCTGCGCGGGGGGCGGCGCAGGGGGCTCCGGGGGCCCGGGCGGCGCGGGGGGCCCGGGCGGCGGCGGCGGCGGCGGGGCGGGCTCGGCGGCGCTGTGCCTGCGCCTGGGCGGGGAGCCGCGGCGCTACTCGCTGTGGGACTGCCTCTGGATTCTGGCCGCCGTGGCCGTGTACTTCGCGGACGTGGGCACTGACATCTGGCTCGCCGTGGACTACTACCTGCGCGGCCAGCGCTGGTGGTTCGGGCTCACGCTCTTCTTCGTGGTGCTGGGCTCGCTCTCCGTGCAAGTGTTCAGCTTCCGCTGGTTCGTGCACGATTTCAGCACCGAGGACAGCGCCACGACCGCCGCCTCCAGCTGCCCGCAGCCGGGAGCTGATTGCAAAGCTGTGGTCGGCGGAGGGGCGGCCGCCGGGGAAGGCGAGACTCGCCCCGCCACACCGCAGAGGCAAGCGTCCAACGCCAGCAAGAGCAACATCGCGGCCACCAACAGCGCCAGCAACGTTGGCGAGGCCACCCGGGCCGGCAGCAAACACAGGTCTGCGTCCTGCTCCTTCTGCATCTGGCTCCTGCAGTCACTCATCCACATCTTGCAGCTCGGGCAGATCTGGAGGTACCGTATCCGCGGTGGGGGGCGAGGGAGGTTTGCTGCTGCGATTACATTCCCACTGCTTTGCTTTTGCACGAAGATCGTTTAGGGTTGCCGTGGTAGTAGACCTACTCACGCTTTTTTTTTCTTCAGATTTTTTTTTAAATTGGGGCTTGCTTTTCTACAAAGTGTCTTTTGGGATCTCTTCTAGGTGGTAGGGAGCGGAGAAGTGGTTTCTCTCACCTTATCTTGTCTTCCTACTTTGCCTCACAAGCTTCTCCCTTCACAGGTGACACCCGAATCACGTTTTTAGTGATACAGTTTCAGTGAATAGGAAGGGTCCGCATGCCACTTTCTAAAAATCCTTTTTATTGTATTGAATGCGAAGCGCACGTTTTAATTTTGATGCTACCTTTTGTTCCCTAGGAAAAATGACTAATTGTAGTTAGATGTGAGTCGTCTGTGCTCGAAAGTACCCACATTCTAACTGTCACAGCTAAAGAAGTGCTAATCAGGAACTTGACCTGTGATATATACACACACAGAAGAATACGTTATTCATATATAGGTATCTAATCATGAACAGATGCACCTCAGGGACTCTGTCATACTACATGGCGCGGCATTTGGTCTTCCTGCAATGCCTCCGCCTCTACTCTCTCATAACTGAGCACACTTGGTAGACCAGATGACGAGTAGCAAAGCAGCCAATGAAGATGCCAAGTACAATTAAAGTTTGTACAAGGTGCCACCCCTTTTCCAAGTGTGCTCAGATTTCATGAAGAAATCATTTCCACTTACCAACTGGAATACAGGTTTACACTCGTTGGCCAGTGGGAAACCATATCTAGAACATGCACAGCGTAGACTCAGGAATATGATGGAATAATATGTTCAAGAATGTGTTCTTCTGACTTTTATGCATTTTAGATGCATATATATATGCATGCTAATGAATTACAGAGTTTTTTGGATTTAAGATGACTTAGTAAATACTTAGAATAAGCAAAATGTGAAAAACTCAGAAAGTGGACATCATAGGACTATGCTCTACTATACCAACGTTCTTTTCAATTTTTTTTTTGTTGTTTATAGTTGTTTGTGACAAATGACATTAAAAATCGTTGCCTGCACTGAAGTACCCCATATGGAAATCAGCTCAGAGTGTGTGTGGACCAGAAGCACACACTTCTTTTAGTTTATGATGAACAGTTGCATTTTCTTTGAGAAGAGCCAGTGGGATGGTTCAACGCCACCTCTCCTGGGGCCCATGCTTTGCATATGGCGGGATAAACATTATTGATAACTGGCTTTACAGACTGTGAAAATTTTTGTTAGAAAACCCATCCTGCTTTCTGGGATGGTGTATGATGTGCAGTCAAACAAATGAATGTTGGAAACCTTGGTATTTTAGATTCCAGGGGACTCTGAAATGTCACTTGTCTGATAGCTTTGTTTCCCATCTGTGACCACTGGGAAGACTTGCAGCTCAGTGCCCTTCTTCAGATCTGCCGAAGAACAAGCACCCTTTAATACTGAAAGCATTTAGTGGCTGGGATGCAGATCATTAGCATTTTTAAATTAATAATTTGGTAAATGAAGATCACCATTCCATTTATTAACTTTTTCAAACTTTATGACTTGGACATCACTTTCTTTTAATCAACTTTAATGTTTCTAGATATATATTAGCCATGCAAATGTATCTCATTATTTAAAAAAATGCATGTGAAATGCATTTGGTATCCAAATGAGTGAACTGAAGTTGTTAAAATTATGTTTAGTAGGCATTTTCCCCACTGAAAATGGCACTTCATTTTCCTGAAAATCATATGCAGAAAGGGAGAAATGATTAAGAAAAGACAAGGGCCTAAAAATGTCAAAGTGAGACTGTGGTTAGTGGGTCAGCAGGTCTGATAGGAAGGCGATTGGTAGGGAGATGGGATGGAGGGATGGGGTGAGCAAGGAAGCCAGCCAGTCACGCGCATGCGCAGTCCCACCTGCCCCTGGGGCATGCACGTGGCTCCTTCTGGGTTAAACATTTCTGTACTGTTTTCCTTAGAGGGTTTGAAGTTTATTTTGATACCAAAAGATTGGAAATATTATCAGATGTTTTCTAGACATCTTCAGGATGATGTGTTTAGCATAGAAGTGTGAATTGTCATCTGATCTAAGTATTTTTAGATTCTGGTCTAGGATGTTTGGGGATGCAAGGACAACCTGGTGCAAACTTTGCATAAGACTACTCACTTTCTTTGGATAAAATACATTTACACAAACACTTTGACCTAATAAAAAAATCAAATGGATTTAGAAAATTTATGGAATTTTTACACTCAGCTGCATTGTAATATGTTCCTGTTTCTCTGAGTATTGAACATTTGAATAAAACTTGGTGGGAAATGGAGCTTTAATAATACAGGTGTAAAATATGACTCACCTCAGATTGTTGCATTAGGCATAGTGGATACAAGCCCCCAGGAATGTTCAAAATACTATGAGTATACCCCTGACTTTAGCTTTCCTTTTTAATATATTGTATATAAATGTTGTAGAACCACAGGGTATTGATGGTCCAAAGCTCAGAGGTCATTATTCATGTTTTAACATGCTACTTTCTGGAATCAATAAAATGGATTTTCAGTAGGTTGGTAACTCATTGAATTTCCATGCAATTCTAGTTATTTCTGGGAAAGACTAGATTCTCAAAGGTTTCTGTGGATGAAATCTTTGGAATAACATCAAAGTGTTTGCTTCCTCAGAAATAAGACATTGAAACATTGTGTGTAAGATTTGCATGTATTTATACACCTATTTCCAATGCAACTGCTAAAAGCAATGATAATATTCATTTTAATTAAAGCTTACTAATGGGAAATTAATGGCAGCTTTTAAAGTCGCAGGAGGTGATGCTGGGAAGAGCTATTTGAAATAATGAAGTGAACTTTTGGTACCATGTGAAAAGAACAATTATTGCATTAATGGATCTGTGCCTGCAAATGAATGAGAAAGTTTTTCTTATTATTTTCATATGATACCAGAAATGACCTAGAATCCAGCCAATGAAAATCGCAAATGCCCAATGAGAACAGGTGGTAGCACTCATATCCAGCATCAATTATATCTAACTATCTTTTCCTTTAGAATTTGTAAACCTTACAGTTGTTTTCCAGAAAACATGAACATTGTAAAGAATAAGCCAATGGGTGCAGAGTGGGGAGCATTCTTGCTCCTTGGGGTTTTCTTTTTGAGTGGCTTCCATTGCGTCATGCGAGAAGGATGTGGTGAAGGAGCAGTTTGTCCTCCTCTTCTTATGCCTGATATCCCACAAGGCATTGCAGCATATTCCATGTTCAAGAAGTGGAGAAAATGATAGGCTAAACAAATTTAAACTTCATCCTATAGAACAGTTTCTCAGCCCTTAATAAGCCAACGTCCATTTACTATCATGAGCATGGCAAGTAGGAGAGGGAGAGAGGGATCAGCAGCTCAGACTATTAGGGATCTTTGCAGTAACATACTGGTAGTTCAATCCTAGAATAAGGACTTGAGCTCACCTATCTGTCTCCCAAATCTAATGCTCCAGGGCACACTGAAGTTGTTATGTCAAATTCCAGCTGAGTGACTTCATCTCATGGCATTACTGATCAAATGGTATCATGGGTGTAAGTAGGCAAAAGAGTTACGTGCAAATGAAGGAGAATTTTGAGACGAAGACAACATATGTTATGCCTTTAGCTAGTGAATTATGATGTGGTTAGACAACAGGGCTGCCATTTGCTGGCTCATCAAATATCTGTTTTCTGCTTTGAAAACTCATCAAGTTTGATACCTGATGTATTTCAGCATGAAAATTTTTGTCCCGGTCCTCATCGGTGTTTAATTTTCAGTGTGCAAATTAGGACCATTGGTGTCAATCACCTCATGATGGGCTACACTTTCCAGCCAAAGACTTTGCTTCATAATCATCATTTTGATATTCTTGGTGTTACTGAGGACCGAGGTACCACTGTGTTTGTGTTTCGCCTTTGTGCATATCTAGCACCTTGCCCATTGAGCGTGTATTTAGTATGTGTTATGTGCAAGGCATTGTGCCATGAACTGAGTACACTAAGATGAATAAAATGAGGTGAGATTCAAAGATTGCATCTTCACTATGTTTTAGTAAAGGATGCATTGCTGTCGCTCACCCTCGAGGTGCTCCTCCATGCCTCGAGCACGCTTATCCTGCCATTCTCGCCATTTTCTGCAGCTGTTCTGGGAGTCCTCTTTCCTTGGGCTGGTGTGGCTGCATCTGTGTCACGAATCAATTTAAAGTGTGCCCCATTCGTGGACACTTGGCTTTGTGGAAGCACAAGAACTCACATGGTGCCAGATCTGCTAACTGAGGAGGATGAGGAGACGCTGTGACATTTCTCTGTGACAGAAATTGCTGTAAAATTTTCAATTGATTGAGGACATGCAGCAATCATGAAAACGAAAGGAAAGGGACTTCCTGAATTTCTTCAGAAAGTGAAAACAACGATAGGTCAAGTGAACTTGAAATGAAGGGGGACATTTTGAGCAGGATTAATGGCAATATGTCCTTTACTATAATAAATTTCTTATGTGTGTATTTATCGGATTGTGTTTATCACCCCTCACTGTCTGATCAGAAAGAAGAGCAAGTAATGTCGATATTGGAGGGGAGTGATGATAGAAAGTAGAAACTCAAGCCACCTTAGCGGATCAGGAGATGTGCCCTGGAGCAGGGAGTAGCTGTGGAGGCCTTGAAGGTGAGGCAGCTGCTATCTGAGTAAGCTGGGTCACTTGCCTCGCTTGAGGCTAACAATGCAGAAGGACAGGGAGGCAGAAAAGAGCAGGGCAGGCTAACCAAGTGCTCTCAATATGGAGTGAAGGGGAGTAGCTAGAGAGGGGGATGAAGAACCAGCTGGGCTAGATCATGGCAGAAATTTATTTTATTTCTGAGGGCATGAAGGAGCTTTTGGAGATATCTTGGTCATCTTCCTTATTGCTAGAACGAAATACCTGACACCCATGATTTCAGAAAAGAAAGGTTTACGTTGCCCTAACTTCAGTCCAGAGTGGGCTGGCCCCAAAGCAGGATACTGTGGCCCAGGGGTTGTAGAGAAAAGGCCTCAGGGTGTGGGGCAGGAAGCAGAGAGTAAAGGGGGGGCAGGTGAGGTGATAAGCCCTTCTAGGCCACGCCCCATGACCCACCTCTTTACCCTACTTCTGAAGAGCAACTCAACTATGTCTGCATAATCCAGTCCCCTTCCAGAGGCCCTAGCTATGAGGGTACAAGGCTCTTGGGGGACATCTAAATATATACCATAACAGAAGGACAACCGAGGCATAACATGTAACCCAACTACTGCGATATTGTGTTACTCAAAGGAACAGCAGTTGGTTGAAAGTTTCAGGGGCTATGTCAATGATTTCAACGTGGGTTGGCGTGATAGCTCAATAGACTAAGCACCTACTTAGGTAAGCACAGGGACCAGGGTTCGATCCCTGGCATCACATGCTGTGCTGGCCCACCCCTGGGCATGCCAAGCCGGCCATTGAAATACAGTGTGGTGGTACATGCCTGTATTCCCAGTGCTGGGGAAGCTGAAAACAGGAGGATCACGATGAGTCTGAGCTGAGTGGTGAGTCCATGTACGAGATACATTAAAATAGTAGTAGTAGTAGTAGTAGTAGTAGTAGTAGTAGTAGTAGTAATAATAATAATAATAATAATAATAATAATAATTCCACTGTGATACTGCCATATTTCCCTCATAATAAGAATATGTTGATTCACAGGATTTGAATTTGAATATTATTCAGTCAGATAGACACAAGATGGTGGAGAGTAGCTTCTTGGAAAAAAACAAGTTGTTTGAAATGTTTAACACTAGCTATATAAAAATAAATTCTTTAGAAGAGTTTAATTTGGAATATTGCTTGAAGAGATTTTTCTTAGCTCACGGTAACCTCGATGTGGCTTGGGCTGTCTGGTCCACGTGAGCAGGAGCCTTGTACTTCTATAGTGTGTTCACATACCCAGAAAAGGTTCTCTCTTTTTTATTTCATTCTCAGAATAACCTTTGAGTTAGCATTTTCGTGTGCTTGTTTAGACAGAGACAGACTTTTAGCTCTCCTGATCCCATGTTTTGATGCAGATGCTAGGCTACAGTTTAGCACTGCTGTGGGAGGCAAAGGCAGTGTGGAAAGAGACCGATGGGCCTGGGAGTGCCTGGGGAGAGAGGGGGAGATCCGAACTCCCGAGGGCCCTGTGCGAAGGACCAGAGGGCCGCAGTGTGAGCGGTGCAGCTGGAGTTCTGTGTGGGCCCTCGAGGGAAATCTCACTGGGACTGGGACCAGGGCTGGGGACATGCATGGGAGAAAGCAACCATCTAGCCTGTATGAGGCAGTGGGCTCTAGCTGCACATACACACACACACACACACACACACAAACATACACGGAGCAACCTATGGGAAGAAATTTTGGACATGACCTAAGAAGTTTTAAGGAATAAAAGACATCCACAGATCAACTAAAATTTCTTAGAAGCAAAGACTCCCCATTATTGAAATACGTACACATAGGTTCAAAGGAGAAGTGGAGATGCAATAAAAGGACTTTGTCTCTTGACATTTTATTTATTTATTTACTTCTGTATTTTAGGGAGGGATCTACAGGGTGTTCAGGGTCTCACTGCTAGACTGGATTCATAGTGATCCACCTGTTTACAGCATCCCAAGAGCTGGGATTACAGGCATATGGCACCACACCCAGTCTCAATTGCTGTCTCAGCGCACCCGAGGGGCAGGGCTGGCATTTAAATTTTATTTTTAATGCAGAATTAGTTTAGTTAATCATTTTTCCCTCTTAGCTTGCATTTGCAGTACAGATAAATACAGAGATTATGGAGAATTGTTAGCTATACGTAGCCTACCATGTTGCTTGTCCTTCCCTTCTTGCCTGGTTGCCCTACAAAGCATGGTGCCAGAGTGCCACCTGCCAGCACTGAGCTGTTGTGGTGATTTTCATCATTCCTTGCTGCTCCAAACTTTTTGTAAGTGGAAGCAGTGGAGGCCATTTTTCTTGCAGTGCTGTGGAATACTTAAAACTGTCTACCTTGGTTTATGGACCTAGTATTTTCCCTGGAGCATTGCAAATCCGTACAACACTCCTGGGCTGGTATTTAAATCTTTGAGTGCTAGGCTCAACTTGGTATTTAAATCTCTGCATTAGTTGATGGGTATATATCTATACAAACAGACAGCTCCTGGTGAATTTACTTGGGTTTCTGTATAAATTAGAATACTTCATTTATAATTCCACAAATTCTTGGGCCAGGAGCTTCTAAAATTTGCATTCAGTTGCAAAAAAAATTTAATGATTGAATAACCAAGTACACAATTTGCTATTAAATTTGCTTGGCATTTTATAGTTTGAACAAAAGTCTACCTGTGAACTTAACATCACTCCTACAATAGCAGGTATTTAGAATCTTTCCTCCTTTTCATTCACTTATTCACTGATCTGATTACAGCATTCCTTTTGACTTGCTTTATAAAATTTGTATGTCACATGAAATAGCCAAATGAAAACAAGGGATTAGAACTGGATTTCTCATTCCTATGCCCTATGAGATGCAAAGTATTATGTGGTCCAAGCCATGAGAAGGTGCTTGTTGGATGTGGTCTTCAGAACTGTTCCTAATGTTGGGTGGATTTCAGAGAAGATCACTCTGAGCAATTCTCAGTAGCAAGCCCTTGACTGGTCTTGCTGGATCCTGAGGACCACACCACTGTCCTTCCAGCTCCGTCATGGCATCTGTGGTCACTGATGGCACAGGGTGGAAGGCCAGATGCAGGTCTGCCAGTAGTCGTGAAACACACGTGTAAAAGAATAGATGTCCAGGGAGTATTTATTCATCAATAAACAGGACTTAAGTATCAGCCTTTCTTCCTTATGAATGTGTGACAGAATTTGTTGCTTCAGTTTCGAGTGGTGGAGTAAAGCAGAGAATGCACAGTGTGGTTGAGAAAGGACAAGGAACAACCCCATTGCATTCTTAGGTATGTACTACTGGCAGGGACGTGGCATTAAATTTCACAACGTTTTCATTACCTTTTGAGAAGAGTGCATCTGGAGCCCAGCTTTGCATTCTTGTTCTCACTGATAGAATGACTAGACTGTGGAAGCTTTGGGACAGGTATTCCTCCTTCCACTGTTATTTATTCCCTGACTGTCTGAGGACATACTCAGGTACCGAATTCAGGGCATTGTTTGACATTTCTGTCTACTCCAAGTTTATAGCCGCATCATAAAGCAGTTCTTCACCTGGCACATGTACACAGCCAATACTGATGGCTAATTGCAAAAGCAATTAAAGTAGTGGTTGAAATGGAAATGTTAGTCCAGAAACCCTGTAGAGGAGGTCCGCATTACATGATTAGATCTAGAAATTTTCTAGCCCTAAAATAGAAGAGGCGGGTTATAGATTGTCAGCAATGGCGCTTCTTTAGACATCTAATTCTTTGGGGAATTGGACTGAATGCATTACTAGAGAGATTGCCTGGGCAGGTGATCACTACAGGTCCGTGCAGGCCACTGAGCGTGTGGGGTTTGTGCATCTGTGTGCAGAGCATGTGTCAGAGCACCTTGGATGCTGCAGAGCTTAGTTCTGGGGTTGAGTTTTCTATGTGTGAGACTTGATTGCTCAAAATATTTTCCAGGCCTAAAATTCTGGTTCTGTTCTTATAAATTATTTTCCTTGCCCAATATTGTGGGTCTGTAAACCAGGAATTTTACAGGTTCTTCTAAGGCCACCAAGGCACCCTTCCGCTGTTTGTGTCCATCACAGAAATGTGCAGAGCGCTTTCCAGAAGCAGTGATATTAATGTCTGAGCTCTCAGAAACTGGTATTCTGTGCGCATGAGGAGAGACCCTTAAGCTTCTTTCTGTAATGAAGCTCACCTTGTCGTTTCTGTGAGTTGTGATCAGTGGAACCCTTTCCCTGATGACACACATCTCTGTGTTGGGAGCTGATGTGGTCAGTGTTGCCTTAGCACTAATTCTAAGAGATCAGAATTGTCCTATGTGCCTGGCATAGTGAGCTGTGCCTGCTTGTCACACAGTGCTTCTCAGGCTTACAAAGAACAAGCCATCATGTTACTGAGGAGACTGTTGTTAGAGCTCGATTTGTGTTTAAATTAAAAGCTTGTCCTGGGTTATACCTTCCCTGATTTAATATGCTGGGAATGGAATTTCAGTTCTATCCAGAGATATCATAGCCATGCTCACACTGGCTGAACAATAGCACTGGGTGACTCTCTGCTAGAAAAGAACAAGGGTTCCCTCCCAGGTAGGAATTACCTGGGCACTGGGATGCTGGGAATCTGCTGGGAAGCTGAGCCATGTTTCAACCCCATGTCAACATTTGAGGTTTTCAAGTTTTAAAAATTTTTAAATATCTATTTAAGGATTTTCTGAACCAAGTGTGTCCAAGTGCTTTCTCATTTTCGTGACTCATGTGTAGGCTGTTGAGTCAGTTTTACTTTTTTGTTTAATTTATATACAAGCCCTGTATCTCTGACCAGGGAATCCTTTCCTACACACAGAGCAGTGGGCAGCATGTGGGGCGAGTGAGGATTAGTCAAACAGAAAGTCACACACACATGAAAGAAGCGGGCTGTAACTGGGAAGAGCACAGGAAAGGCGACTTGAGATGGGTGTAGTTTGACCTCCGGTGAAGTGCTCCGTATGTCAGGAGGACCAAGTCCCCTCACCTCCACAGTCTGGGAGATGTCATCCATGCAAAAACCAATCTGACTTCCATTCTATGCCAGCTTAGATAATAGTCACGAATAAAGATCTCAGCCTGAGGCTTTCTCTTCTTTAGCAGAGTCAAAAATCAAAGCAAAGGTGGTATCGGTGGCAGTAACAGGGAGGACGCACTCTCCCATCCCTTCTGTCACTGGCTCATGGCACAGTCACTGTGACACTGTGACAGTGTTAATGAGGAAGTGTTCTCACAAACAGACGAGGAAAGGGTTTGTAAAAGCTTGTTTTGATAGACTTTGGGCTCATTAATTAATTTTCTGTTTTGTAAGAGTAAAATTAATAGCAATCATTTTTTTAAAAAACGTAGGTCAATTCCAGCAGACTCTCCCATGTAGTTTGTGGCACTCGGAACTGTCATAGTAATGTACATGTTAGGAAGTGTGTCTAGCGATTCGTGTCTCTAGGAGATGTGCTATTGAGAGTGGCGCTTGCGAGGATCCTAAGAGTGCTGTGAGACCGTTTCCTGGCGGGTGATGATCTGGTTTGAAAAACTGAGCTCTACGTTAAAGTGGGTAACTTAACTATTTAAGCATTAAATAGTTAATTTTTAATCATATTTAAGCATTAACCATGGTAAAGAAAGTATAAATTTGTACTTTTGAAAAGTCATCAGTGGATATAATAATTTAAGGAAATATCTATGTACTTCAAAATAAAGTTGGAATTAAATGAGAGGGAGCCTAAAGTTTTCACCAAACAAGCAGGGCCAAATACCTGGAAAAGGTTGGAATTGGCCTTCCATGATTTGCGAATAGGAATCTGGGAAGGTAGCTACTAGCCCAAGGAAGAAAAATTTGGCCATGAGAGAAATAAACAAAAATAGAGAGTTTTATCCAATAATCAGACAGCGAGTACTCAACCTTTGGAAGTAGGAGTGGGAAGGTTATTCTGACTCACATTGCAAGGTACACCCTCATAGAGCTTAGCATGGCCCACACCAGCCAGGCCGCGCTGCCTCCAGTGAGCGAGCTGTGATCAGAGAAGGCAAAACCGAAATCGTGGAGCTGCTCAGGTCTGTCAGGTTTACCAGATAAACCTGGCATGGAGGGCACTGTCAGGGTCTGGGGTTCAGATGTGGAAGGGATTTGCCTAAAAGTTTCATGCTAGAAGAAGTGGGTAAGAAGTCATTATCCAGAGGTCAACACCAGGCCTCATCATCACAAATGGAGACTGTATTAGAAGTCTGAAAACCCAAGCAGAGACCAGGAAGAAATGTACAGGTCCGTGTTTGACTGTTTCTCACTCAAAATTCTTGGAGCCAGAAGTGCTTTGGAGTTTGGAGTTTCTGAGTTTAGAAATATTTCTATACACATAACGAGATCTGGTATGGATGGGGATAGGACCAAAATTTGAGCACAATATTCACTTACATTTTATATAAATATCTTATAACCTGAAAGTAATTTTACATAGTTCTCAAAATACTGTTGCACATGAAACAAAACTTGTGTCCACTGAATCATAGCACATTCGTCACCATGTCACCTGTCTGCACTCAGAAAGGTTTGGATTTAGCCCAATGCAGAATTTCAGATTAATAATACTCCTCAGCCTATATTAGAGGAAGGCGAGACTTGGAATGCAAGGCTATAAAGGAAGCAAACTACAATGCTCACTCCTCTGGTGTAAAACTGAAGGGACAGGGGCTCAGCATCGGCTTTCAGACTGCTCTTTCCTCCTGGGCTGACGTTGCAAGCGAAGCCTAACCCTGGACGTTCATTTCTAATCCCTCTTGGGAAGGCAGGGACCCAGGATCTCAGGCAGGGTCACAATTGACCAAGTGGATAAGACGCAAGGTCCCCTGCAACCCCTCACCGATTGATCACTTTCTTGTGTTGCTGAGATTAGAATGACAAACGTAAGTGAGAGATGGTAACCCTGTACTGGTGGACTCCGCAAACACGGCTTAATGCTATAGCAAGGGAAATAATGAGAAGAGAATCTGCTGTCGGAGTTCACCAGTGAGGGAAGGATGCAGAATACATACACGCCTCCAAAATTCCAGCGGCAGCGATGCCCTGAGCTTGGAGCTCTGGCCTTGCTGTGGGCCATGTGGGTGGCAGACATAATGCAGCTCTTTGCAGCTGCTCAGCAGTGAGGCATCTTGGGCCTGCTTGGGCCTACCACATGGCGGCCTGCAGTTCAACATGGCCCTGGGTGATCAGGGTGCACAAGGAGTTTGCAAAGATGAGTTTGCTACCCAGGAGGAGACTTGTGGCCCAGATGGTCAGGAAATGGCCCAGATGAGCTGGACGTTAATGGGAAATGTGGGTGACCCAGACATGGGAACTAGCTTTTGCACCCAAGTTAGCTCACCTCATACAGCAGTGAGAGTTGTTGCTTAGACACTAACAGGGACAGGCCTATCCTTACAACATGCATTGACATGGAGAAGTCCCCTGACAGGTCATGCTTTAAGCAAACACACGAGAGCGGCTGGCGAAGGAAGAGAAACACTGAAAGCCTTCTTAAACAGTCTTAAACATGCAGTTCATGTCTTCCCAGTTACTAGAGATACCCGTGATGTAGAAGAAATGGGGTGATAGCTCAACTCGGCTTCCTGCTTGGTCACCTTTTCCTAAGGAGGAAACACAACACCCAAGATCACAAAATAAGTCCCATATGGAATAAAGAGTTGGTGGCCATGGGGCCTTGTGAAATGCACGTTCCTGTAGGCATATATTGTCATCACCTCTTGCCGAACAAGATAGAAAAGAGTGGCCTTCCCCAAAATGTCCCTTTTCTGATCCCAAGTTTTCTGATGTCTCTTCCATCCAGCCACTGGCATTGCTATGCTGTCACTCGCTGCCAGCGTTGCTTTACCTGTCTAGGTGCCAGGATGTGGCTGTGTTGCTCAGAGGTCTTGGATGCCCCATGGAAGGTCGGTTTTTCTTGCTTGCCTCCTCTGTGGTAGGTGTGTTCACCCTGCCGGGCTCTGGACATGCGGAGCTTTTCAGCATGGTGGCTGCTGAGCACTGGAAAGGAAGCAAGGTTCTGGGGAGCTGTGCTAAAGTATAGGGGAAGAGGACAATCGATAAACCATTAATCATTTTGCCTTGATTTCATGTTGCACCGGTAATGTCTTAGGTATATTCATTTAACTAAAAACTAATAAAGTTAATTTTACCTTTGTTTCCTACTTTTAATTTACATCCATTTTGTTATTTTTTTAGTGCTCAGAATTACAACCAGGGCCTCATGGATGCTAAGCAAAACTACCACAGGGTCTCACTCCCAAGCCTTCTCCTAGTTTTCAAAAGTAGCTACCAGAAAATTAAAGTCACCTGCGTGATTGCATTACGGTCCTAGTGATCACTTCTGTGCTCGATGATGAGCCGTGATAGGAGGAAGTCCCCAGTAAAATGTTTTGAAAATCTAGGTAAGGCTCAGCTGGAGGTTGCTGGGGGAAAGCAGCTGCCCTCTGCTGAGGCAGGTTGACTGCGGGTTTTGCAAGTTGGGTTACTTAAGGGTGGAAAGGGACTCTTTAAGAAGACAACCTGGTAGTGGGAGTGAAGCTTATGGCCATCCTGGCTTTCTTTCTCGCTAAAGGTCTGGCGATGCAGCCAGCTTCTTTGGTGGCTTAGTAAATGCATTTGATAGGGCTAGAAGGGCTGAGTTTTGCAAGGGTGTTGGTAGCTTGCCGTGTCCTTTATTCATAGCAAAACATCCCAGCTTCCCCTCAGCCCTGCAGGGATCGTGGCTGTGCCCATCCAAGCAGATGGTGGCTGAGTTATCAGAGAAGGCCAAGCAGTGCAAAGACACTGTCCACCAAGCAGGAAGACCTGGGCTGGCTTGTGTCACTCTTGTTTCTAAGCCTCATGCTTTTTCCACTCTATTGTGCTGTTCTGAAATTAAGCCAAGACCAGTTGGAGGAGCTTTTCACCACCTTTCCCACAGAGCCATTAAACCAAAATACCAGAGAGCTGGGCTTCACCATGAGCTCAGCAGGCAGTAATTAGACTAATTGTGGAGTTTCCTCTGACCACCAGGAAGGGAAAACACAGCCTGTGAAGGGAGTCCAGTCTGAGTTTTGACTTTCCTGTTATCTTCTCAATTTTAAAAGTCATGAATGAGAGTTAAACCAGATAATTTCTGAAGTCTCTTACAGCTCTGAAATCATATAAAAACTGGTTCCTAAACCAAACGTATCCATTCTTTTTTATGTGGGTTATTGAATTTGGGCTTGGGGAGTAATTTTCACGCTTTATTAGTCTGGGTTAAATGTCTGATGGACTCCCGGCATTGCTGTTTCCCACTGAATTTCAAACACTACGGCTCAGTCCCATCCATAGTGTGGTATATTCTTTGCTGCCTACTGGTAAAATACATGTTATTTCCATGAGGAAGTGCATGGCACTAAGGACTACTAAGTAAGCTCCATTCCCATGTGAGTAGTATGTAATTAACTTGTGTTTATATCTCTGCTTTGCACACCCTCATGCTTTGCATATTCTAGTGCTCTACCCCACGAGTGCTCATGAATTACGAATTCCACTGTAAGCGTGCAAGCCAAGCCCTCTGTCAGTCACGTCTTTGTCTTTCCCCTCTTCTCTCTCTGGCCACAGAATTTACATCTGTGTGATGTGACTTCAAATGCAGCTCCTGAGGTCTATCTCAGAGGACCAACATCGGCAGCGGAGCATGTGCAGATGCTGGAAGATTTGTTCTCAAATGCATGCAATGCGGAATTTGCAGAATCACCTACAGCCATTCCTTATAAAAACCATTTAAATGTTTAATTTTGAAAGTCAAAAAATCCATTATGTTATTTAAAAGATGCCTTCCCCGCAAGGAAAAATGGGTATGGCTTGCTTTGGTGGGTCTCCCAATTGCGGCCTGGCATGATTGTAAAATTTTTGGTAGCACTATTTGTGTAATGTGTAGTTATCTCAGAGAGACTAGTTGATTTCTGAATGCATTTTATGGTATAAAATAAGTTCTAATTTACTAAGATATTTTTCTATTCCACATTGTGTGTGGACTGAGAAACGTACATACGTGTACCATGGCTTGTTTTCATGAGTTTCTTCTGTGTCTGCACATGATCATGTGGTTGTAATTTAATTTAATTAATTAAATTTAATTAAAGTCAGAAGATACTCTGGAAGTGCAATGCTTTCAGTCACTCAGGTAGTAAATATTTATCAATCATTCACCACGTGGACACTTACAGCACACACGATGAATGGTACAATGTCTGAGTTGCAGGACTTTGCTGGCCTACGTGAATGTCTTTTGTTTGTAGCAGTTTATTGCTCAAGTCAGCAAGGGCAGGAGTGGAATTGTTTGGAAGAAGAGGGCAGTGGTGGGGACCTCCACCTTGCAGGTGTGCAGAGGGAGTGGTGCTGAAGAGCAAGCCCTAGAGAGAGAAAAGAATGGGCCGGCAGAGCTTTCTCTTGTGTCAAGTCCTGCCTTGGGAGGTGTGAGGGAAGAAACCTGAGCCGGGGAGTTGGGGCTGGGCCAACCAGGGCGA
This sequence comes from Capromys pilorides, assembly GCA_004027915.1. Taxonomy (NCBI): domain Eukaryota; kingdom Metazoa; phylum Chordata; class Mammalia; order Rodentia; family Capromyidae; genus Capromys; species Capromys pilorides. The sequence continues at coordinate 22,560 of PVKN010007284.1, forward strand.
GGGGACTTCCTGGGGGAGCCTGACTTTGATACCTTTAGGACAGATGGTATTCTCTCAGATAAGTATTTTCCATTTCCTTTTTGCAGTAGGAAAGATTAAATGACTGTTTAGAGATGCTGGAAAAGTATCAGAAAGTAAGGCCAGGAAGGGGGACACTGAGGAGGAGTGGACTCAAGAACTCTTTGGAACATGAAGGTGATCTATAACGAGTGCACGAGATTAGCCATGTACGTGGGCTTGGCTGAGGTCTTCCTGAAGCTTCTGATAGAACTGGTAAGGACTCTATTTAATGAGTTATTGGAAAAGATGTAAACGTAAACAGGGCTGGGAGCATGTTAAATAAAGATGCTCTGTAAATGCAGCCTGGGCAATTAAAGAAGATTTACCAGAGTACACTAAATACAGTACAGTGGATAATTAATGGGCCATCGACAGCGTGGTGTGATAACTACTGTGAGCTTCTAGGATGGGGCAGTGACACCTGTGCACATCGGAAGGCGGGTCTGCACTCACAGCGCACGCACACCGGTTACTAAGAAATTGCTCTGCAGTGGTCGGCAGGGGTGCCTGGTCCACCTGACTAACCCACCTCCTAAGCCAGTGGCGCATGACTTGGCTATTGATTCGCTCATTTCCTGTTGAGCCTAAGAGGGATTGGGGGTGAGTTCCAGCCCCCTTTTTCTCTCCCCTCAGCTCTGCAGTTGGGTGTTTGGCCTTTCCGTGAGAGTGACCTTTCGTATCTTAAGAAATGAACTTTAGTTCTGAACTTCATCCTGGAAAAGACCTCTGTGGGCAAGTGGTGGTGCCTGAGTGACCAGGGCCACTCAGTTTATTAGCTTGTGGTGACGTCTGTGCCTTCACTGTCTGGGGACTGTGGCTTAGACACAACTTAGGAAATATTCTTCCAAGGAGGGCACTTTTGAGACCCATTTGTGTGTCCATTCCAATGTGTCTTCATGTAGGCAATTTCAGGGCCATGGCAAAAATGAATATGAGGTACAGAAGATTTCCTTCTGCCCCGTCCCTCCTCCTCCTGTACTTTCTACCATCCCATATTATTAACATCTTGAACTAATGTGGTGCCTTTTGTTTTCAAGGAATGGCCCAATATTGATACGCTGTCTTTAAATGAATTACATAGTTTACATTCACGTGTTAGCACTTTTTGTTAATATGTCATATGGGTTCTGACAGATGTCTGGTGACATATGTGCATGATTGCATTATCACATGACATGCTTTCACTCCCCTTCCCCTGCGTTCTATTTATTCATACTCCTGCCTCACCTCCCAAGCCCCTTAGTTCCCACTGCTGTTTTTTATCATCTATAGTTTTGACTTTTACAAAACTTCTTGCAGTTGGAGTCCCTTGTCCCTGCCTGTTGGCATCTGCACTGAATGCACTGCAATATGCATTCAGGTCTGTGTTTCATCTTTTCTGTGGGTTGGTGGCTCATTTCTTTTTAATGGTGAATAATATTCCATTGCGTGGATGCACCACGGTTTGTCCACTCACCCACTGAAAGGCATCTTAATTGCAGCTGAGCTGAGGCCGTTATGAATAGAGCTGTTGCAAATGTTTATATGTGGGGTCTTTTGTAAGGAGTTAAGCTCTCATCTTATTTGGCTGGATATCAAGGAGCACAATTGCTGGAATATATGGAAAGAGAATGTTTAGTTTATAAGAAACACCTATTTTGTTTTTCAAGTGGCAGTTGCAGTTTGCATTCCCACACTGACTTGTGGCTTCCTGCCATCTTTCCAAGTGACTTTTTAGTGAGCATAAAGTTGGTGAACCAGAACTCACAGTGTGATTCTAGAAAGGGCGAAGGTGTCAGGAAGCGTCCAGCTGAAGATCCTCTAACATTAGGGAATGATGTACTGCTTAGGATCTCTGCTTCACTGTAGAAGTGACGTAATTGATTGTTGAAAGGAAAGTGATGAAATAATAGAAATTTAAATTATTATAAAGTATTTTAGTTCTTCTAGCAATGTTAGAATCCTATTTTATTAGATAATACAATGGAATTACTTAACCAGACGCCCAGACATCTGTACTAATTTTGCTTTCCCAGGGTGAAAGAAAAGTGCAGGAGCTAGATTTGCCCTTCCACAGTAGGGATTAGCAGTTCTGAGGAATTTGATAACTTGTTGGAGTATTTTTTTTTTAAATGCATCCTTGAGGTAAACACCTTTTGATTTCTCAGAAGAAGAAAATGTACAGTGAGTGGGCACGTACACGCATACACACAAGCGCACACACACACACTTGCACACACACTCGCACGCACAGCCCTGGGAATACTCTGGGCCTCTGCCAGGTTTGGCTAGGTGCCCGGGCAGCAGCCTGATTCACCCACCTCTGCTTAGCTTAGGTTTTCCCCCTAGTGCACTTGAATGGAAACTGCCCCTATGAATGGCAGAAAGTTGGTTTCTTTACCTTTTAAAAGGCTTTGTCAGAATCTTTATTTGGATCATTAATGGTATCAACTAGGATTGAGCTTTTTTTTTGTAATCTTAAAAGCAGATAACAGATTAGAAATTTTGCTTTCTTCTGTTGGATTAGGGCCAGTGAAAGATGACCGTGTTAATCCATTTTAACCTAGTTTTTCTGCTTTACTTTGAACTGTAACAAAATAACTTTGGTGTCAAGCATTGTCCATGTCTTTATGTGAGGCATAGGTTGCTTGTGGTTTATGTTCTTCAATTTGTTTCCTTATGAGCAGTTTTTAGGAGAAGGGTTAAAATTTTAGGCCAGAATTTATGAAAATGAAATTCTTTCCATGATGCTTTCTGAACACTCTGGTACGCCTGCCTGTCCACCTTGCAACCTTGTTAAACTCATTGACCAGATCTGTTTTTTCCACTCCATGGAGGCCCAGCTTTGGGAGGGTAGATGCATCTGCCCCTGCAGTATGTTTGGGGTGACTTGTGAGTGGGCAGAACACACGCGCTTCCTATTGGGGGAATTCACAGAGTGGCAAGGGGTTCCTTTCTCATGGGCTTCAAAGGAGGAATACAGTCCTAGCTGGCTTAGATATAAGGGATACAGGCATTCGCCGCAGGAACATGCGATCCAGTAACAAGAGCAAAAGCGCGTTGTTCACACAAACTCGCGCCCAAGTGCTGTGAGGTGTAGCCAAACGTGCGTCTTTCTGATTTCAGTATCAGAAACAGTGGAACTCAGAGGGACAGGGTTTCCTGTGGCCCTGTGCAGAGGGCCTGCTTGAGGAAATGGGAAGAAGACGACATGAATGACGGGGAGGGCAGGCGGGCTGCGGGTCCAGCTGCCCCGCGCCTGCGCATATCTTCTAAGTCCGCACCAGGACCCCCCACACAGATGCCTGTACTTACACCACAGTCTCATGCAGAATGGAGTTTTGATTCCAACTGACTTCCGGTTTTACTGGCCTCGCTGGTTAGCTTCCTTCCTCAGTTTTGCCACTTTTTTTTTTCTTTTTCTTTTTGAGACAGGATCTCGCTATGCAGTTCAGGCTGGCCTTGACTCACTTTTGTAGCCCAGGCTGGTCTCGAACTCGTACCGATCAACCTGCCTCAGCCTCCCAAGTGCTGGGATTACAGGCGTACGCCACCACGCCCGGCTAGTGTTGCCACTTTCTGCAGTGTGCTCTTTGAGAACAGAAACTGGGTCATGATCGGATCGCCTGCAGCATGCACCATGGTCTTTAGTGCATCGATGAGATTTCATTCTTGTTGGTTGATTGAATGAAGAGAAAAAATCCACCTTTTTTTTTAAAAAAATATAATTGGTGCAGGGCCTACAGGGTCTCACTACACAGATCAGACTCGTAGTGATCCTCCTGTTTTCAGCCTCCCTAGAGCTGGGATTACAGATGCGGGAGCCACCACGCCCAGTCTCAGTCACACTCACAGTACATGACTAGGGACCGGGCTGGCACAGCTTCTGGTGTGGGGCATCGAACCCCATCCACAAACTATTAGAGAGCTTTTTTTTTTCATTCTAATGCAAGTTGGGTAAATCACTAATTTCCATACATTTCATTTCACTTGCTAACTTAATCCACAGATATACATATATAATACCCACGTATATGTGCTGCTGAGCACATTCCTTTTTTTTTTTTTTTCCTCAAATTAGTTTTAATGAGAAAGAAACAGCAAAATTTAAAGACTCAATCCAGAAATGGCCATCTGAGATGAACACACACTTCTCAAAGGAAGAAATACTAGGAGCTAATAAATACATGAAAAAATGAGGACACTGCTATGCAGTGCCGGACTCACGCTGACCCCCAGGACAGACCTGAGAACCGCTGGGTTCCGCTGTCGCAGTAAAGCTGCCTTGGCTAGGTTTGCTGACCGGTTCCATCTGGAAACAC
>PVKN010007285.1:0-26918 GCA_004027915.1 Capromys pilorides
AAAAAAAAAAAAAAAAAAAAAAAAGCAAATGAAGGGCAGTGAAAGGATTTATCCTTAAGATATTAATCAGATGCTGAGATTTTTGCTTTTGCTCAACTAATCCCATCAGGAGAAGGTAAAATTCTTGGAAAATTTGGTCCAAGTGGCAGAGGATCACTAGAAATGAGTCCCTTGAGTTCTGGGCCTCTGAAACTCTGAGGACCTAGCTTTGGGGCATGCCTGTTCTCCTACAGTTCTTGAACTGAAATTTGAAACCTGCCTGTGAGAAGGAATTCAAGGATGTACAGCCAGAGACTTTTGGTCTCTAAAACACTTCTTACTCATTTCTAGAAAGCCCAGGACATGTGGGCACTGCTAAGCTGTATTTGGAGAGCCAGAGTTCTTTTTGAAACATTCTGCTTTGTGGTATCTGAACTGAAGGGCAAATGGTCTTAAATTGAAGGCATCATGTTAATGTGGTAAAATGCTGTATTTGGGTCCAATACAGCATTAGGCACATAAAATACACTGGATTAAAAAATCATAAGCAAGAGATGGAGATTATAATCATTTTTGTTCCATTGTTGTTTAGATACGATACTCACAACTGCACACACACACACGCACGCACGCACACACCTCTTTAGTAAATCCAAAACAGTAGCTTCTGAGACTTAGGTTAAGAAGTGAAACCAGTAGAGAAATAAGCTTGGATAAATTCTTAAATGTGAAATAAATGAGCAAAATACAAATAAAACTCTCCCCCAAAGCCCCATGTAGTCATGGAACAGACTTCTAGAGTTTATGATTAACTCATGATTCAATGCTGGGGGCCAGCCAGATAGCTCAGCAATTAAAGTGCCTGCTTAGGCAGACACAGGGACTGGGATTCAATCCCCATGGTGTAGTGTTAGCCCCAATCCCAGGGCATAATGAGCCGATAGAGACTAGGTATGGTGGTTTGCACCTGTAATTCCAGCACTTGAGAGGCTGAAAACAGGAGGATCACTATGAATCTGATCTGTATAGTAAGACCCTGTAGATCCTGTATAAAAACAAAACAAAACAAAACAAAAAAACCTAATGTTGGGATTATGGGTGTGAGTGCTACACTCAGCCTAGGACAGATATGCTGAATGGGAAGGAAGAGAGAGAGGCTTGCCCTCTGCTATCTCTGCCACTACTCCTCCCTTTTCGCTCTTGCTGCTTTCTGCCACCATGATCTGCTGCCCTCTGCCATATGCCATTCTGCCTTGGAGCCAACTGCGTATGGATGGAAACCTCCACAAACTGTGAGCTAAATAAAAACCTTTCCTTCCTTAATTTTGGGGGTTGGATAGTTTGTTCCAGCAATGACAGAAAAGTAACTGAGACACTTATAAACACAAATAGGAAAGAAATGGCACGTAAATATACATAAATCAAAGGGAAATATAATAATACTGTTGTTCGCATTTTCAACCATCTTTGCATCGTTAAACTCATTTTAGCACAACTCATTTCAACAACTCTTGCATACTTCCATCCACTGGGTATTTTTTCTTTAGCTACACTTCAGAGCATCTTTGACTCCAATTATAAGTTTTCCAAGGCACACAGTTACCATTAACAATGTTACCAAGAACAAACGCCATCTATCTACCGTGTATATACTTATCCTTTCAGCTTTTACACCAAGACAAAGCAGTTCAATCCTTACCACAGCCAAAATCACAAAAAAATGCTAGAATAATCAGTATTATTATCAATTTTACTTTCTTATTGTTCTCAGAAGTCATTAAATCAAATGTGCATATCTTTGTCACATTTACTATTTTTAAAAAATCTTTTTTAAAGTTCATCTTCCTACTGAACATGTGGGATAGGATGGTTTGTCCATGTAGTAGATCAATGAAGCTCAAAATTGGGTTTTCTGAGTAAGTATAGGATCCTTCCACTTTACCACAGAAGATGATCAAGAAGAGCTGGGCTTGCTCTTTCCTCTAGATCTGGCTGTGGAGCAAGCCCATAACCCAAGCAATTGTCCCACAGATGTGTTTCTGGTCACATATAGGTGATCAATCTATAACCTTTACTACTTGAAAAGCAAAACAAGCAGCAGATCCCACCAACAGTAGGGATACTGGTTCTATATTCTGAACAGTCTATACTCAGACACACTGACTATGGATACAGGCTTCTCATTTCTCAATTGCACAATTTTCAGGCTTCACTGGCATATTCAGTGTGGTTGAATTGCTTAGGACACAAATGAGAACCAATAATTTTGGTGTAGTAAAAAGTACGTATCTAATACCCTGGCAAAGCCCTGAATTCTTGGGTTCAAATTTGAGTCCCATAACTGCATTTCTTCATAAACCTAAATTTCTTCAATGGAAAAAAGGAAGTAATAACACCACCTCTCAGAGTTATGGTAAGGAAAATATCCAAAAAGGCAGGCTCAATCGTGACTGTCTACTTTCTACTGACCTCTCTGCTCAAGATATGCTTTCTGCCCATTGTCTGCACTCCTGGGTCAAAATCTCGCCTGCTGTAACTCAAGCACGACCCTACTGTCTCACTTGGCTCTGCTGGTGTAGCCATAACAGCAGCATAGCATCACCTGTGTGCGGAAGGCCAACTTTCTAGCCACCTGGAATCCAATGGGTCTGAATTTACAAGGGGCCCAACGGCTGGTTTATATTCTGATGTTTGAGACACATCGTTCCATGACACATAAAACACTCAATGGTCAGAGCCAATTGACGCTCTTTTTTTTTTTTTGTTTTTTAAAGAGTAGGAAATTTTATTGAAGAACAGAAATGAGGAGTAAGAATAGGAAACAGGAAGAAAGGGTCCTAAACAGATTGCCACCTACTGACCCTCTTAACAAGGATTAACTGCATCACTTCTGCTAGTGGTGGTACTCTGTAAATCTCTACTCAGCAACTACCAGACATGCCATTTCCACTAAAGGACAGGATGACTGCAAACTTCTTTGTCCCATTTGAGTTTTAAAAACAATGAATGCACTAAGTACACTGGCTTCAAAGAAATATTTAAATCTTCCAGATTAATGTAGTCTGTGTCATATATAGTAGGTACTTTGATTATTAAAGTAATACACACCTTCTAATTACATGCAAACATACCAGTTTGCATGGCTATTTTCAGTGTAGTGATTTCTGGCTTCTAGGATGCAACTCTTATCAGACTGGTAAGACCTAGCAAAACAGAATGCTTTCTACAGATGATGAGGCTCTACAGCATATTCTCTTTCTCAGGTCACTGTGATTCTCTGCATGTGACTTTCTCCTTTGAATCAGCTTTCTGAAAACACTTCATTTTTTTTTTTTTGAAAACACTTCTGAAGTCTTTTCCTAGGTATTCATGAAAGCGAATACTTCAGGGCCTTGAAAGTAAAATTTACCACCCAGATTCCTAAGATGAATCACTAAAGCTGGATGAGGGGCACTGGTAACTGTGCATCAGGAAACAAAAACTAGTCTCAGTGAGTCATCACTGTGATCAAAGATAACCAGCCACAGCCAGGGCTTGGCGCAAATAAACGGTCACAGCAATCACACAGCAGAATCTGTGTTTAATGGTTTCTCACATTAAAATGCGTAAGTCAGCTCTGTGAAACCAGGAAGTGGAACCCAGAGCACCTCACAAATAATAAACACACACTCTTGAATTTGGTATTCTTAGTTTTCTGCTGTAAGTCTAGCCCAGTTTTGGGGTGAAAGATAAAAACAGAGGTGCTGCTTTGTCAAAAGGTAAGCAGGTTTAATATCACAGGCTTCTAAAATGTTTCTAAGACAATCTAAATACTTTTTGGAATCCTACTTATTAAAGCATTTGACCAACAAGAGAAAGGTAGTCAGAAGGCCATAGATACCTTAAAAAAATGTAACAGGGTCTATAATAGGATAATAGGCTTTAGAAGCAAGAAGGCCTGGCCTTGTTGTATTCCACACGTACTCTGGACTCACTGTTTTTTTGAGCACTCCATGCTTAAAATAGAAGACGACTCAGGCCACATGGCACTGCCATCAACACACCACCCCTGCACACCTCAGCAGACAGCTCAAGAATGCAGACCAAGGTCTTGATGTCCTTGTGAACCGCCAGCAAGGGCATATATGCCAGGACCAATCCCACTCCATCTGGCCAGACAATGTAAGGATAATGCAGATATGTTTTTCAAAAGGAGTTGTCTCCTATCAGCACCATACGCCCACTAGCAGTCACATCTCCAGGGAAAACATTACTTACACAGTAGGTTCTAATGAGCTCCTGTAATCACAACATGATCACCTTCCTGTGAAACACTGGGGGCGGGGGCCAGTAGGGAATAATGGCAAAAGGTTTCAAGTCCCTACCTTCACGTGACCCCTTCCCAAAGTATTTAAAAACTAATCTACAAAAATTTCTTCTCATGGAACTAAGAGAAAGTAGTTGTATACATAGTTCAATATTCCATAATCGTAGTGGTTTATTGGCAGAACTGGCAACGTGGGAAGCTATTGATTTGAGTCTTTTACAGCTCAGCATACTAATCTAGCTTTACTTTTTATGCCTCATGGTTAAACTTTTCTGCTGGGTGGTTAAGAGCAAGTTAAAGCAAGACCTGTATAACAAAACATGGAACTTTTGCATCTCCCAAGGTCAGTCAAATCCCCTTAGGATTTACCTTGAAACCATGTACAGTCCTTTGTAGAACTGTTGTCAAGTGTCAGCCGTCTAGATGAGTCACAGTGATTGGTTGACCAGGTTGCTCTCTGTGAAAGCTGAGAGAATGTTTTCTCTCTAGTTGACTCTCCTTAGGGACACTATACATCATCAATCCCTTTCCTCTGTGGCCCCATAACCTCCTTGAACAGAAAATTTGAGACACCACTGAGCTATAGTATATGTTATAGCACAGGTTCTCTTATGTCCTGAGTCCTCACTGACCTTGAAGGGCTAGGGCCAAAATATTGGTTATCCTTGTAGCCCTTCTTTTTCTCTAATTTTTGGTCTGTAAACTTACATTCTTAACTCTCCAGAGGAGAAGCTTCGTGATACTATTACTGTATAACATGGGTACTTGAGCTTAACATCACTGTCCTTCTGAATATCAAACGTCTTAGATTTAACTTGGAATTGGTATTTGCCATCAATCATTGATATTCTAATAAATCTCTATAGGATGTGATAAAAGCAGTTACACATATTTATACAGGAATTTAGAAATCTAAGCATATACAAAATTGTAGCCAGTCAGTCCTATGGCATTTTTTCCTCGTGTTATGATTTGTGTATCGGCATCCCCCCAAGGCATCATGCAGTCATGGGGCGGCTTCTGGAATTTGTAATTGATTACTGTAAGATTGGGTGCTGCGCCTTCCCTGGGGCAGGTGATCTGCATTTCAATGTAGTAAAGGAAGAGAAGTTAGCTGCTTGAGCTGCTGCTAGCTCTCCCTTGGCTCTTGCTCTTGTCTGCTCCCGTGAAAGGTTGCTCTCTGCCACGCGCCACTCTACCTTGGAGCCAGCTGCATATGAACTGAAACTTCCAGTAACTGTGAGCTAAATAAACCTTTCCTTCCCTCATTTTAAGTGTCGGGTATTTGTCCCAGCAAGGAGAGAAGAGTAACTAAGGCACCTTGTCTCTTACTCTCTTTTAATACCCTTTATAATGATTAGAAAAATTATCATGTCTGCATGCTGTGTTTCAAATAACTACTACAAGGACAACAATAAGCACTGTATCAATTATTGGGAATGTACTACTAACATGTTTTAAAACTGTCACTGTGTTATTTCTTATTAAAAGTAATAAAAAAAGTTAAAAAAATAAAAAAAAAACCCTAATCTATTATAAGTTCTGAAATAAGAATAAGATGAAATATTCCTACCAATCCCCATGTAGCTTAACATTACCTCATAATGAAGGGAACAAATGGTGCCATGCTGAGAGCAGAAGAGGCACCATCCATTGGGGAGGGGTAGAGTCTCTCCAAGACCAGAAGCAAGAGAAACATGCTTGGATGACGGTCTGGTTCTCCTGTAGCACTGAAAAAAGTTATGGTACATAAAAGATTTAAGATTTCAGAAGTGAGGCACTGTCTTCAAACACTTCTCCTCATTAGATAACTAGATATATGAAGTGAGACTACATGATCAAAGGGATAGCTTTCCTTTTTCATATTTTTCACCATTCAGTTTCTATCTTCTTAGTGTGCGCTATGAGGAAAAATTCCTGGCAAAGCTCAGGCTTCTGCTTTTGCACACACAAAGCTCTTCTCAAAGCTAATCATTTGCTTAAATACAGCCTACTGTTCCAGACTATGAAATGTGAAACTTTCAATGTCCAAATGTATTTAAGGAAGCATGAACAAGCCATCAATTGGCAGGAACAAAAAAGCTTATCAACACAAACTACTACTGCAAGGAAATATATCTTAAAAGTAAATATATCTTAAAAGTAAAATTCATTGATATAATTTTAATTTCCCATTACAGATCACCTATATACAATTCTACCAAGTGCAAAAAAGGCTGGGAAGGATGCAAAAGTTCTAAGCTGTCCATATTGAAAACTTCACTACCATGCATAGCTTAAAAGGGCACATATTACATGTGAGCAAAAGGGCAGTGACAGTCTTCTCTCTACATGGTGAAAGTAGAAGTCCTCATAATGACTGCATTCCCAAGGTCACTTGCTAATTTTGCTCAGGTAGACCATGATGATATGATCACAGGAAACTAGATTAGTCAAGTAACTATGGTAACCTCACAGTGATAAACCCACACAGTTAGGTAATAAAAATTGACAGGTATTCATTAAGCAAACTCAATTTCTCAGCACTTACTTCTAAAAAAATAACAGGAAGAAAGTGATTCTTAACAGATGAAAACATCATGCACTTGTAAAGAGCTAGTTCCATATAACACTGAAAACTGAATTAAATTAGATAAAATTTATTATAAAAGTATTTTCAAAAATCTAACAAAGAAATGGGATTTTACATAACTTTTCAGGTATAAATTTATGACAGAAAGTCAAGCAACATGGTATAATTATAAAAGCATTATTGTTTTCAAAACCATCCGTGTTATAGGGAAGAAGCTGATTAAAAACTGTTGCCTAGAAGAAAAATCTTGAGCAACAAGGTATTTCACACTCTACCAGGGACTGCCTCGGGACCTTATGCTTACCAGGCAGGTGCTCATGCTACTGGGCTACATCCCCAGCCCTAAGGACCTCACACTCTTGACTTCCCTTTGTTCCACTCTGTTCTCTTCTTACCTGTCCACTGTATCAGCTACAGCTTCCAACTGTTTGAGAAGAAAAGGATAGAGTTCCGGGAATCTAGAGAAAAACTCTCTGCCTGTCATTCTGTGGAAGAAGAATAAGATAAATTACTATCATTTATTTTCTCTGATCTATTGTCAAAGCCCTCCCTCCTTTTTTTCCCCAAAGAATATAACTAAAGTCATTTGATCGAATATTTAATGAAATACAGATTTGTTTCAAAAAAACTTACAATGTCTTAAATTTAATATTCAACCACTGTGATATGAATAATTTTGATTTTGGAAGTGTTCTTAATGCATGAACTTTTGTCTCCAATTTTAAGGAATACATGTTTATAAATATTTGACATAAACTGTCAGGGAAGAAATATGCAACATACAGAAATGCCAAGCTTGCACAATCAATTTAGACTATGAGTACAGTCAACACCCAGTTGAGACCAAGACAGCTTGAATTAAATAATTTTTTGTTCTGGCAGGAGGTGGGGGTGCTCTCCTGTGCTTTGTGTGATGCTCAGCAGCCTCTACCCAATAGACACCAGTAACACAATATCCCTCCCTTCTATCATGATCATCAGAATATCTACACACTGCTACCTCTGCTGGTAAGACAAAATGATCTGCTGCTCTGATGTGTGGTAACCCAAAGCACAGACCTGGCCTGTGAGGTTCTGGAGGTCCAAATGCAGTCGGTACCTATAAGGACTACCTTTTCCAGATTTATAAAAAATACTCTTAAACTCTGCCAAAATCCTAAAAACAGATTCTTAGACTACACAATTGAAAAAGAGTTCAAGCTAAATTTAGCACTTAGGAAAGTAGTCTGTCTCTGTAACTATGAAAGACCTCTGAAGGAACAGTATAAAGATTCCTTCACCTGACCACTTTTATCAACTGTAGATGTAAACAGCTATTAATGAAGACATGGAATATCAATTTATTTTGATGTGAAGCATATTTTGCATACAGCAAAATGCTCGTATCTTAAATGTACCACACGATCTCCACACACATACACTTGTATAACACACATCCTTAGCAAGACTCAGACTACTTCCAATGAGCCTCCCTGTGCCCTATTCCAGCCAAACCCTGCCCCAAAACAACCACTGATTTGATTCTATCACCACAGTTTGGTTTTATTTATTCTAGAATTTCATGAAAATGCATTGATATGTTATATAATTTCTGTGTCTGCCTTTTTTTACTCAGCATAAAGTTATGAGATTTATCCATGTTATTTAAGGTATTAATAGTTGGCTTCTTGGGGCCAGGAAGACAGCTCAGGAGCACAAGCCTGGCAAGTGCAAGGTCCTGAGTTTGATCCCCAGTTCCGCCAAAAAAAAAAAAAAAAAAAAAAAGTTGGCTTCTTTTTCTATAGCATAGTATGTTGTATGATTATGAAAATATGCTTGTTGTCCTGCTGCCAGACATGGACACTCTCATTTCTAGGTTACTGAGAATACAACTACTATGAACAAGCTCATACACATTACTTTGTGTGTGTGTGTGGACATGTTTTCATTTCTTTGGGGTTAATATCTGAAAATAAAACTACAATATATTTAACATGTCAGGAAACTGATAATTTGCAAAACAGAGATACCATTTTACACCCCCAACAGCAACAAGTGACAGTTCTGGCAGCTCTCTATTCTTTCTGTTACTCGCTGCTGTCTCTCCCCTTCTCATCTTAGCTATCCTCGTGTGCACACCTGGCTGCTCCCTGTGACTCGGTGGTTTCCTCCTAAACTGATTTTCTTAATAATGTCTTTGATGAGCAGAAGTTTTTGATGGAAGTTCAACAATTTTTTTCTTTTATGATTCATTTCTTAGGCCCTCTCTAAGAAATCTCTGCCTATTTCAAAGTACAAAGATGTTCTATGTTCTCCTCTAGCAGCTTCATGTTTGGAGTCTATGAATGATCTCAAATTTTTGTGCATTTGGTGATACAGAGGTCAAGGTTCTTTTCTTTCCGCAGTGGTCTACTGTATTTTTAATGTTCCTTAAATCTATGTTCATGGATTATAAGATTTGATATTATAAAGATAAAATGTTTCCCAAGTTAATTGTAAATGCACTGCGATTTCAATAAGAACAGCACATGTGAGTGCGTATGCTGGTCTGAAAGGAGATTCAAAAATGCATACACACACACCAAGGGCTCAGAGTAAGAGTTGCAAAGATAAGAACAAGGGTATAGGGCTCTGATAGCTAGAAGTATCAGAAAATTATAGTGGTTAGGATACTATGGGGACAAGAAAGCCTGTAAAAGAATTGAGAGCACAGAAACACAAATATGACAGCTGAGAGCTGAAACGGGAGATCACAGAAAAAGACGATGTGGTTACCTATTACACACAGGTAAAATCCAAACTGGATCCCATTTTCCTACTATATGTAAAATTAAATGCCACTGACTTTACTTTAAAATTCACTTTAAAACAGCTACAAAACAAAATAATAAATGCATAGAGGTTTTGACCCATTTTGAAAATTTGGAATACTGTCCTTACCATTCCTGACATTAGGCTTCTCTTTTCTCCCAGGGACAACCACAGGCAGCCTTCCTGACATCCTCCATGCACACCCTAGCTAAAGGGTGCCTAGAGACTCAATGCTGTTCAGCCACCAGAATTTTCCTGTAGGACTGACATGTCCTAAGTCATAAGATAATGACCACTTGTTTGATTCTTCCTCAGGTGGCCCATATGGGACAAGACTATCTTATCTCTCTTGTAATTCACCCTTCAGACAAAAGGCCTGGCTGAAGTGAAGAACAGTGGGGTGGAGGGTGAAACTCAAACTACTGAGATAGAGACAGCTGACTGTGTGTAGAAGGATGGAGAACAACTTTGATACTTGGAGAGGTGCCCCTTAGATTCTGAGAGGAAAAGGGAAGGAGGAATGATAATGATCTCTATTGTGCTACTACAGCCTTTCTCACCAAAGAAAGCTTTCTCCTATAGCTCTTCACGTTGCAATCACACAACTCATTCTAATTTGATTGCCTTTTCTCTTAACCTTACTGAGAAGTCTATCGGTAATGGCCTTTGTTCTAACTCCTAATCATTCCATGCAAAATAACTGTTAAGCCATCTGGATATCTTCTTGATTTCTGTAGCCTCAAACATGGCACAAAGCAACTGAATGCCTCTTGGTGGTGTGGACAGAAAAGTATAGGTTGAAATGACTACCCAAAAGCAGTTATCTCTAAAACCAAAGGCTATAATCAACCATCAATCAACCATTACTATTTTCTTGCTCAGTGGCTACTCCGTAAGGCAGGTAAAGCAAATATAGGGTGCTTTTTTTTTCTTTTTTTTTTTTAATGTATTTAGTACAGGGTCTACGGGATCTTACTATACAGATCTGACTTGTAGTGATCCTCCTGTTTTCAGCCACTCAAGCACTGGGATTACAGGCATGCGCTATGACATCCAGTGTCAGCCCACCCCAGAGGTGGGGCTAGCACTGCATGCTGGGGATCAAACCCTGGCCACTAAGTCTGCCTAACTAGGTGCTCAGGTGCTTTAATCTACTGAGCCATCTGGCCAACCCCTGGGCTGGCATTTTCTGATGTCTACTTTTCAAGGCTGATTCTTTTCCAGCTAGGTCTTATTTTGGAGGAAATACGATATAACCCTGAAGATGCATCAGCTGGTTTTAGGCTATATTTGAGGCCATGACCACATATGCTCTTGGACTAAGGTGAAGAACTCTCAAAATTATGAACAAATCCTTTCCTTGCAGGGACACCATATATGTCCTTGAAGCTGCACTTCTCTCCCTCAAACACAGTGACTCCAAGTGCCTAAGAAAATGCTACCAGATCATGTGCCCCTCCAATGACTATGAAGAGCTCTCCAAAAGGAGTGATCATGCATGGTTATTCACATAAGATTCCTACAAGAACAAGTGACTAAATGTCTGCATACCTGGTAGCAAGTAAACTTACTAAAAGAGTCTTCAATCAGCAAACACAGTACAAAATTTGTCAACTGATTTTAACTCAAGTAGTTACTAATAGCACTTCAGCCCTGAAGGTCACTCAAATCTCCTTCAAGTCATAGGACAAAGTAGTTATGATGAAAAATGGCCCTCAACTTCCAATTTATAGATTAAGACAAAATCTAGAATATTGTGTACTGACCCGCATTGGCAATTTCCACTGCTTGGGAGGTTTAGGCAGGATCACAAGTTCAAGGTCAGCTTTGGTGACATACTAAGATCCTGTCTCAAAATAAAAAGGGATGAGGATGTAGTACAGTGGCAGAGTGTCTATCTGGCATGTACGAGGGCCCTGGATAGATCCAAGAATACAACCTTACACACAAGACACACAGGACAAGGTCTACAATTATCAATACGTTCAGAGGTACATAAATTAATGGTCTGGGCTAAGTGTAAAGGTAAACAGAAAATTCAAGAGGAAACCACAGACACTGTGGTTTATGAGACCTGTGCAACTGATTAAATGTGAGACACCGAGGGACAGTGCTGCTGTTGCACTGCAAAACACACTCATCTTGCTGCTTGGAGTCTTACTGACAATAAATTAAATGTTTTATGAGATAAGCTGAGTAAGATTTAGTACAAGCGTTATCAGTCAAGTTAATCAAAGGAACTGACAACTGAACAACTATGACGAACACAACATTATGCAACATATTAACTATTGTAAAAATAATAATTATTAAAAAAAAACACCAAAGGAACTGACAGTGTGGCATCCTCGTGCAACGATGATGGCATAGAAGTAAGAGATGGATGTGGCTGAGAGGCAATTCTCCATGAGCTCCTTACATTACTGCACATCTTACAAAGTCAAACTCTAATTGTCCTTTGTTCTGAGCTATACTCAATGATGCTTATATGATGTACAGCCTGGATGCAGTGTCCTCCTCCAGAACCAGGACAGAGTTGGTCACAGCACATCAAAAAAGATTCTGGTTCCCTGACTCTTGACTTCTACTGTGAAGCAACCCACAGCATGAACAGACATCACTGGTCCCTATTTGCCATGCCCTGTGTTCACCACAATTCAGTACTCTGACACAAAATTGCTGATACTTCAGCTATGGGAGGCTGCTGGGATAGTAATTTGATTATTTGAAAATTAATTATGAAAAACTATATGTATTCTTCAGGTGGAAAGACAAGCAACTATGAAGTTCTTTATAGAAAAATTCCAGCCAATATATGAAGAAGTGACAACAGAATTATAAAACCACCAATTTTATAGTTGGTTAATGATAGAAGCTAAAGGTATTGGGCAAAACCTTTGTTTGAAAGTTGAAAAGAAACTTTATAATAATGAATCAAGATGACATACCCTGACATGAAGTCACTGATCAATCTTAGCACAATTAAATGTGAGGCAACTTTAAAAGCCTAACTAGGGCTGGCCAGATAGCTCAGTGGACTAAAGTGCCTGCTTAGGCAGGTGCAGAGAACAAGTTGCGATATCCGGTATTGTGTGTCAGCCCCATCCCCAGGGTACACTGAGACAGTGACTGAGACTGGGCATGGTGGCACGCACCTGTAATCCCAACTCTTGGGAGGCTAAAAACAGGAGGATCACTGCAAGTCTGATCTGTGTAGTGAGACCCCATAGACCCTATACTAAATACATTAAAAGGAAAAAAAAAAGCCTAAGAAACATACACATTACCTATATTTTTTCCTAAAGAAAAACTCCATCTTAATATAACTGATTCTATAATTTTATATACCACTTTAGCAGACATATATAGGAACAGCAGAACACGTTAAACAATACTACAAGAAAAAATTCAGTTATATCCAGAAACTTGAACATTCCATAGGGAAACTGACAGGTTTCACCAATAAACTAATGACAGAAGATACGCATAAAATGTTATAAAACCAAAGAGACTTTGGAAATTTGAAACTTAGATGATAAAGAAGACTTAAGTGCAATTGTGGAAGCCTATTTTGTTCCTGGTCCTTATTAATCAATTATTAAAAAAAGATTTGTAGGAAAGTAAGAAAATGTGTGAATATTAAGGAATTATTAACTTCATAAGATATGATAATACCATGGTAGCATTTCTTTTAAAATTCTCTTTCTACTCAGTAATGGGTACTGAAAGATTTATAGAAAAAAATGAATGATTATCTGCAATCTCCTATATAGGAAGGTAAGAAATGGAGGGAAATAAGTTTGGCAGAATGTTGTCAATTGCTGAAGCTGAGTGACAGATACAGGAGTCAATTATATGATTTGTTGTTGCATGAGATGAAGTCATAATAAAAACTTCTAAAATTGAAGAGAAAACAGGATAGTCACAAACGAGGGGAAAATACATACCTAAGAGACTGTAACTAAAAATTACATACTCTGCATTCAGAATTTATGAAGAACTCCAGTGAGTCAATAACAAAAACACAGGCTAGGGAAATGGCTCAGCAATATGGCACAAGCGTAAGGTCACAAGTTTGGTTCCCAGTATCAAAAAAAGGTAAAACATAACTCAGTATAAAGATGGACAAACCTAACAAAACTATTCATAAAAAGATTCCTGAGTATACTTGCTCATATCAAATCTCTTTGTATACAACCAAAAAAGTATGATATATTCTCTTAAAGAATCAGTTATGACTTAGTGGAGTGGCCAGATAGCTCTTGGCTGGATTGGATAGCAGTCTTACTTTTGAAGACCATATGACTCTTAACACTGTAACTTAGAAACTCCCTGATAGACTGCTTTATTCAGCTACTTCAGCAAAAATATATAAAGTTGGTCCTTGGTATCCATGAGGGGTAGGGAGCTCTAGGACCTTGCTGATGCCAAAATTCGCAGATGCTCAGGTACGTTATATAAAATGGTACAGTACTACATAACACTTATGCCTATCTTCCTGTACTCTTTAAAAAATCATCTTCAGGCTATTTATACTTCATACAAACGTTACTATGCTGTATTGCTTCAGGAATGACAAGAATGAGAAGTTCACAGATGATCAGTACAGATGTAACTATTTTTCTAAACATTCTATATAAGAAAAGTCTGCAAACACAAGGGTCACCTGAACCATTAAAGTTATCATTGCCATGCTAGATGATGTTGATGCAGGAAGAAAAAAATGATCTGGGGTGGATGACCTCCAATAGGGAACCTCCAAATGATATCGGGAAAACTGATCCCCAACCTGAAAAGTAACTGGGATGAATTTGTGTTCTCTAAAGCCGAAGAATGAATTTTAGGAACAAATGGAGGTAATGAGCAGAACATGTTTATTGAGAGAAAGAAAGCTCCTGTCTGAGAGAGAGACAGGAGGGGGGTCCCGAGTGGGTGTTCCCCAGAAGCTGTCTCTTCCAGGGACTTCTATAGAGGAAAACCATGCAGTGAGGTGGGTCTAAAGTGAAAATCATGGAAACTCGCTTAGGTGGGCATGAGGTGGAACATAGCTATGGTCAACCAATGAGAGTACAAGCACCACTGCTCAGGTAAAACTGATTAAGTCTAGGACCAAATGGGAAAGCGAGTCGTGTAGCAAGGGGGAGTGAATGCAGAACAGAATTTTATCAGGTAGCTATCCGGTAGTAGTCACATTAATGATTCTTTTGGTTCCCTCAGAGTGATAATCAATCTCAGATGGCAATCTTTAAGGAGGTCAGCATTTGTTCGATCTTTGATCTTTAGGTCTGGCCCACAGCGGTGCTGGATATCTTGCCTTTTGTATTACTCCTTTGAGGGCCTAGCCCTGTCTGATTGCCTATAATATTTCTATCTAACTTAGCTGCCTACAACAACATGGGCCTTGGAACCATCAACTGTGCCCTTAGTGGAACTGAAAGGAAAACCAAAATTACATTATTAAAAGAATTTTGTCTCTGCTCAAGCACTCTGTGCCTATAGGATAAATCCTTCTAGTCTAACACTCATAAGCTCATCAGTCCTGTAAGGAAAGGTTCAGCTCATTTCAAGGGCCAGAATTCTGATATAGGACAAACGCAAATGACTTGAGTTCCATGAATTTGCTGGTAGTGCCACTTCAACATTGCATTCACCAAGGATTCCTAAAGATGTGGCTAATATTTAGGTAGTGTGGCTAATACTTAGGTAGTGTGCCTAAATTGTTAACATGCAATATTAATAATTCTTGTGTATTATAAAACAGAGCCTCAAGTTGTAGGGATATATGAAAATTATCCAAGGGGCTTAATTCACAATTCACTTACCTCTGTTTCTCAAGTACACAAGATCTACAGCTCCTTGAATCGAGAGCTAACACCAGCCTTCAACTAACCATGAGGACATTAGTTCTGGACACACTGGGTTCAAGATCACCACTTCTAATAGTGTCTCTTTGGGAAGGCGGTTCATAGATCTGGTCTGCATGTATAGGTTTCTAAGAGAGCCTTACTTTCAAAGTTGAGATCAAGAGACCATTTAAGTCATACCTGAATCTCTCTCCTCTGAATCCTGGAACATGTGACTCTTACCTCTCACTTGATACTTACTCAAAACTGTAATGTGATTACACTTTTCTCACGAAAGTAGCTAATACTTCTAAAAAGTACCTACATACTTCAGATTTGAAAAATGTACCATTGAGGGCTGGGAAGTTTAGGTACAGTTTTGTGTGAAAAACAAAATACTATAGCAGCCTCTTGGCTTCTCTTCTTTTTTTTTTTAATCTAACTCTGCAGTGATAGGAATTCTTTCTCTAAAATACAGCTCAGTAGCCCTTTAGCTGACTCATTTGTCCAGGTATTTTTTGCTTGGCTGTCATCTAGTCCCACCAACTTTGTTTTTTTGTTTTGATTTTTTTAGTTCAATCAACATTTTGTGCTCTCTATAGCCTCCAGATTATGGAAAATATATGCTCTTCTGGGAACATTTCTCCTACCTCCACATCACCAATCTTCCTAGCAGACCAACTCCAAATAATTCTTCCATTTTTGGTTTAAGCAGAGTTCTTTCAAGACATCTTCCTTGATGTTTCAGGTCTAATATTTTAATCAGTTTTCCACTACTTTAACAAATACGTAAGGCTGGGTACTTTTTTTTTTTTTTTTATGCTCATAGCTATGAAAGTTTATAGTAATGGTACCGGGATCAACTGAGGA
Source organism: Capromys pilorides (assembly GCA_004027915.1). Taxonomy (NCBI): domain Eukaryota; kingdom Metazoa; phylum Chordata; class Mammalia; order Rodentia; family Capromyidae; genus Capromys; species Capromys pilorides. The sequence continues at coordinate 16,361 of PVKN010007285.1, forward strand.
GATCAAGGCAGATAACTCACAATGGTGGGTAGGAGGAAGAGAACACATCACCAGAAAAGAAGGCAGCGAGAAATTCAGGGGGCAGATTCATTTCTAGAACCCACTATTTCAAAAACTAAAGGTTCTATGACAATGACTTTCATCTCATTCCAAAGGCAGCAACCTCAATGACCTCTCACTAGGCTCCAACTCTGTGAGGTTCAACCACCTTTCAACAATGTCACACTGAAGATCAAAATCACCACACATGAACTGAATGTGGGGGACACATTCCGATCATATCCAAGCTATACATCGGGGTTAGGTGCCTATCCTTGGTTCTGTACTACAACATGTGCTCTCCCCATCCTAGCCTTTGTAGCATGGCATACATAGAGCTTCGCTTTCCCACCAGGTTATACAGGCTGCTATCTTCTTTCCTCCCAGTATTTCAGACACTAAGTATGATTCCCAGCTCACAGCTGGTGCCCAATAAGCAGCTGCTGAGTGAGCAAAGCAAACAAATGGTAACAGTCCTTTAGACAGACTGGGAGAAAAGGAATCAGACTTGAGGTTGTAACTAAATAATAGCTCATAAAAATCCATCACTGGCTATTCCTAATGACATTCAGAATCTCAGAATCACCATCTGAGTTAATCAAAGGTTTCATAAAGCACAAATAGATAAAGCGTGCCTCACTGATTTATAAACAGATTCTAGTTCACCTAAACAAGCAAACAAGGCTGCCTCTACAGATAGAAGAAACCTTGGGGGTAAATTCTTCAGTGACAGACATTTCAAATCTGTTTATCTATGTGGTCAAAACTAGCCCAGCAACTTTATAAAAACAATAGGAAGGACAAAAAACAAAAACAAGCACCAAACCCTGAACTTTTGCAAATTCTAGCTTCTGGGAAGAGAAAACACAAGCAAAAAGTTGTGAATGGAATAAAATAGGCAACACGAGTGAAAACAAGCCTGGATAAAGGGTGAGAATGAAACAGCTTTAAACTTGTAACTGTCAGGCTATGCAAGAGAGGTGTTCATTCCTAACCCACCAGGTAAAGGTATGCAAATACAACCGGGCAGAGGCCTGTTAGGGCTCAAAAAACACCACCCTCAAACAGGACTGTGGGATACAAGATATGCCACCCCAACATACACTTCATCTGTATATTCTGACAAACTATAGACAAAGGAGTAGCTCTAAAAAGGTTTTACAAAATAATCTGTCTATAAAGGTAAATTACATTAGTGAAAGCATGTCAGTGAGAAGGCTGCTCAGAGACAACTTTTATTACCTGAGAGACTACTGATTTACAAAACAACACAATCTATTCACCATCCAATTCCTCTACTCTCTCTCCCTTAGCGTGTCCCCATCCCCTCAGGATCCCCAAGCACCTATTCCTTAGGAAGCTATGTATGCTTCAATCATGTGGCCTTCTCATGTTTTATGGGACTCCTGTGTTTATGTAAATAATTAAAATGGCTTTTCTCCTATTAGTCTTTTTTTTTTTTTATTTAATTCATAAACAAGCCAAAGGGCTCTGAACTGTGAGATATCCAATTTTCCCTCTCCTACAGGCTCTTGGGGCAACACATAAGCCCTGCACTATATGGTGACAGGAACAAGGGGACTGTGGGCTCCTGACCAGGGCACTCCTGACTGACTTACAAAACAGCAGAGGCAAAGGCATATACTGTGTCAATCAATGAAGACATCCACCCACCATGGTTTAGTTTTAATTTAGAAGCTTTGTAAAAATTATTCTAGTCCTACTTGATTACAGAGAAAAAAAAAGACAATAAAGAATACGGCAAGGGCCAGCAAGATAGCACGTGCTTAGTTGACCAAGGGACCCGGGTTTGATCCCGGCACCACACACCGTGCTGGTGCTGGCCCTACGTGCCAAGTTGGGCCCCAGGACCTGGCATGGTGGCGTTCACCTGTAATCGCAGCAGGGAGAGACTGAGATAGGAGGATCAATATGAGTCCAAGCTGCATAGTGAGACTAAATACATTAAAAAAAAGAAAAAAAAAAAAAAGAGAGAGAGAGAGAGAGAGAGTACTGAAAAGAAAAATCTAAAAATCACCACAAATTCACCACCCAACTTTAGTCATCAGTCATATGTTCTGTCCATCCATGTGCACCTCTCCTCCTCACGTGTTACTCTATAATGTGTTTTTTACATGTAGGTATATATCAAGAATATACTCTATGTCCATCACAACCCAGTTTATCACAGCCTCTGTGTGGTAGCACTGGATTTCATCACATTTGACTATATGTGTGCTGCTAAGTTCCTCTAGGGCACCAACCCAGACACCAGTCGGAAGGACTTGCCCCCACTTTGGCTAAGCTCTATAGAAAGCAGTCCTTATTATGCTCCAAGCGTCCCTTTGTCTGCACATTCTTCTTCAAACCTTGGTAATGTTGCAGTTCTAGCCCTTGCGTTTTGAAAGAATATCTCCCCTCTGCCTATGTGGGTAGGCTTTGAATACAGCCTGCTATTTAACAGACTAGATAACTTTTTCTTTAATCAAGCTTGGATTTTTCCTAAAAATTCTGTTTTTAAGACTGGCCACATATGGCTAAAGGTGAAATACCACAAGGGTCTGCTTCAGAGGTTAATAAAAGCATCCTGATGAAAACAGTCACACACTGGAAACATGCACGTGGGGAAAGGTGATAAAAACAAGAGAAGCAGTGCCTACCCCCAGCTCTTACATGTGTCCTCTATAATATTCTTTTTTTTTACATATTTTTTTAATTTTTAATAAGAAATAACAATATGATAGTTTCAAAACATATTAGTAGTGCATTCATAATAATTGATACATTGAATATTATTGTCCTCATAGTAGTTATACAGAGCACAGGTTGTAGATATGATAAATTTTCTAATCCATATTAGTAGGGGAGGAAAAAGAAAAAAAAAAGAATTTTCTTCTCTTTGTACAAAGCGGAAGTAGTTGTATACATAGTCCAACATCCCATAATTGTAGTGGGTTACCGGTGAAACTGGCAATGTTGGAAGTTGTTGATATAAGCCTCTTTCAGCTCATCATACTAACCTAGCACTGTGGTCTATGCCTCGTAATTAAGCTTTTCTGCTGGGTGATTGAGGGCAAGTTAAGGCCAGACCTGTATAACAGAACACTCATCTTTTGTGTCTTCCAGGGTCAAATCCCCTCAGGATTAACTTTGGAACCATGTACAGTGCTTTGTAGAACTGCTGCCAGGGTCAGCCATCGGGATGAGTCATGGCCATTGCTTGACCAATTTGTTCTCTGTGACAGCCTGAGAGAATGTCCTCTCTCTAGGTGACTCTCCTTAGGCACACTATACTTCATTTATCCCTTTCCTCTGTGGTCTCTTAATCTCCTTGAACAGAAAATTTGGAAAGCCACTGAGTTATAGGATATTATAGCACAGGTCTCTCATGTCCTGAGTCCTCACCGACCTTGAAGGGCTAGGGCCAAAATGTTGGCTATCCTCATAGCCCTTCTTTTCTATAGTATTCTTGATCACACCAGGTACCGAAGAGGTCAACAGGGTAAGCAGGAAGTACAGAAGGAGAAAGCTAACAAAGGTGGGCCAAAACACGCAGGAATGAGATGCTGCACAGTAAACAGCAGCAAAGGCACAGGTTGTACCCAGCTTTGAAAAAACAAGACTTATTCATAGGCTGTGGAAGGAACACCAGAAACCTGACCATCAGATGGAAACAAATGCTGAAGGCAAAAATGTGAAAGCTTGCCATTGCTGTTTCAAATGAGAAGTGGACAAACTATAAAAGCCACGCTATTCCCTAGATTCTGGCTAACAATACTGCTTCAGAGGAGAGAAATCAGCTAAGGGTCTGTCTTCACACCACAGGGATTCACACCTTAAGAAAAACAATATCGTCCAAATAGAAACACACTACAAGGATGATGAGCACATACATGGATTTCAAGGGATATGATCAAATACAAACTAGTACAATAGAAACAACTCTTTAAAAAAAACCACACACACACACACACACACACACACACACACACCCCTGGGTTTGGAATCCCACCAGGGGGACCATTTCTGACTGTTCTTGCAATCTTCATTCTACCTCTGACTGTGCTCACCAACACATATCCTTAGTAGTGACCAAAAGAATAAGTAGGTACAATTATGCTAATTAAAAATTTTAAAAATTTCTAGAAAGAAGAGATGTCAAGATTGCCACAGTCAGCATCTTACACTCAACTAGCTTTTGGAGTTGGAGGAGGGTGCAGCAGAATCACACTGACCACGCATAAGGCCCTGGGCAACTGCAGCCTCAGACTTGTTCAGAGCCTTTCCAATCCTTCTCTTTCAGGAGCTGCTCTTGAGGTGGAGAGTTCCCAAACCAATAAACTGTCACAGCACCATTCTCATGGAAAGAAGGGGAAGGTCTGGGGTCTGGCGGAGACCTGCATTCCCTTGAGGAAGGCACTGGACTAGAAGCGGGCCTGAAAACACATTTCCATGCACTGTGCTGCCAGCTGGGGCGTAAGCACACATTTCAACTTCTGTGGGCAAGTTTCCATTTGGGCAGCTTACATGGAATTTTTTCACATTAGGAATTGTTTCTTGGAAAATGTTTCTTGTTGAAGCCTACGATCTCTAAACTCTCAGAATCGAGTAATCTCCAATGGTTAGATTCATAACAAAGTTTTGTTCTTTTGAGACAGGGTTTTACTAGGTAATTCAGGCTGATATTGACCTCACTACATAGCCCAGGCTGGACTCAAACTCACAGGGATCCTCCTGCCTCATTTTCCTGAGTGCTGGGATTACAGGTGTGCACCACCACATCCAGCTCATAATCAATTTCTAAATAGTCCATGGAAGACTGTTTCCATGTCTAACACACTCTTTCAAAAGGTAGGGTTATTTCCCATTCCCTCCCCTTTTTTTAAAAAATGAGAACATATTTATTGAGAGAAAGAAAGCTCCTGTCCCAGAGAGAGACAGGAGAGGGGTCCCGAGTGGGTGTCCCCAGGAAGCTGTCTCTTCCAAGGACTTTTATAGAGGAAAACCTTGTGGTGAGGCAGGTCTAAGGTTGTGGAGAAGACATGGGAACTCACTTAGGTGGATATGAGGTGGGACAAAGACTATGGTCAACCAATGAGATTACGAACACCACTCCTCAGGTAAAATTGACTAAAATTGGGATCCGATGGGAAGGCAAGTCACGTAGCAAGCAGGCAAGAACACCACCCTGACTTGATGTTTGCTTTGAGCCAGAAGGCAGTGGAGGTGACCCTGTGTGAACAGGCTTTAAGGACTCATGGCAGCCTCCTGTGCTCACCCAGCTGAAGCCCTGATCACCTTGCTGGAGAGAGGGCTCAGCAGTCCTCAGTCATATATGCCCTCAATTCCAGCCCCCAGGCATGGGAAGACAATCTTTCCCCAGCTAAGGTCCTCGATGAGTGCATTCATCAGACTGACTGCAGACGGTATCACATGGTGAAGCAACACCAAAGCCAGAACTGTGAGAAACGATACACTATAATTTTAGGCCACTAAATTTTGAGGTGGTTTGTTCCACAGCAACATCTAACTGAAACAGCTATAATACTGAAAGCAGTAAGTTAGACTCTGTGGAATAAGTAATTCTAAATGCAAAAGATGATAATAGAGACAAACAATTTACTTCAACTATTATACTCTTCTGAAATCACTAAAAATTTCATCAAAGTCAGGGCACCCTTGGAGGCTCCAGGGAAAAACTCCATCTTCCTCTCAGCTGGGGTAGGGGCGTGTTGGGGGGCACTACCACATTTCTCAGCTTATAGCTGTGCCACTCTCATCTCTGCGTTCACAGTTCTCTATTTTCTCCTGTCTCTCAAATCTTTGTCTCAGCTGTATAAATGATTATATTAGGGTTCATCAGATAATCTAAGATAATCATCTGCTGTGGTTTAGATAGTTTTAAAATGCCCCTCTTCAAAAGTTCACAAGTTGGAAGTTTTGACCAAAGTATGAAAACGTGGGAACTGACGGGGCACAAAGGGAGCAGAGCAGAAATCTTTAGGTCACTGGGGAGCTTTCCTCAGAAGACAAGAAGCATCTCTTCTGGGATTTTTGAGGTCTCCAAAGAGTTGCTATAGGAACTTAACCTTTAAATCGCTTCTCTGGTTTCCTATCTGGCAATGCTATCTCTCACTCTCACATACGACACTGTATGGTGTCCATCATTAAGACCCTCATCAGAAGTTGAACCAATTAGGTCACTTGATCTTGAACTCTGAGCTTCCAAAACTGGATTTAATAAACTCCTTCATTTAAAAACCTGCTTTTGGCATTATACTACAGTAACAACAACAAACAACATCAAAAATGAGCTTAGTATGGGGTTGCATGTCCTTGTAATTACAGCTACTAAGGAAGCTGAGGCAGAGGATTCCAAGTTCAAGGTCACTCTTGGCAGCCTGGCAAGACCCTTGCCCGCCTGGCAGGACCCTTGCCCACAATAAAAACTAAAAAGGGCTGAGAATGTAGCTTAATACTCCCTCTGTTCCATCTCCAGTACCATGAGACAGGACAGGGTCACGCTAACACATCACCCTACTTCCAAGTCCTCAACTTAATCACTTTTACAAAGATCTTTTTTCTCCCATTTCCTTACAAGCTAAATTTTACCAATTTACTTGGTATCTTCAGAGGCTGACATAAATGCTGAGACAGTAAGGAAAAAGAATGAGCATACTGGTTTACTCCAAGGCAATTGTTTCCCAACTCTTTAAAGCAACAGGCCATTTTTTTTTTTTTTTTTCAAATAAAATCCCAATAATTAAAACCTAAAAACAAAACATGAAGCTGGATGTGGTGGCACATACTTCTATACGTTCAGCACTCGGGAGGCTAGGGCAAGAGGATTGCCTTGAATTCGAGACCAGCCTCACTACACAGCAAAACTCTGTCTCAAAAGTTAAGCCAAGCCAAGCCAAGCCAGGCCAAGGCAAGCCAAGCCAAGCCAAACTAAAATATCAACAGAAGATTTTGAGAAAATGGCTGTGCAGAAGTATTAGAAGTGGTCTTCTGACTTTAAGAACTCCATGGGCAGAACATGTCTGGTGTAACTATTTTCAAACTCTGGTGTCTACCTGAGGGTTCGAATCATTAAACTGTGGTTTATTTTACTCAAGTTGGCTCGCAATACTTTGGCAGCTACCCAAGCCCCAGCCACCTAGCAGGCAACTGTGCATCTGACCAGAGGCAACTTGTGCAAAAGTTGAGGGACAACAAGGACTCATCTGCCAAACACTACACTCTCAATAATGACTGCGGCTCAGATTCTGGAGAAATGAACCCACTGCTGCAACTCTCTCCCTGCTGTTATAAGTCCCTCATCCTCTGGCCAAAACAACATCCAAGGGCTTTAACAAGCTAGTGATCTTTTCGCTTCTCTTATTCAGCCACTCACTTATTTTTCACTTTTTCTTCTTTTGAATGTCACACATTTAAAAAAAAAGCGACCACACATACAGAATTTAGAAAGTCACCACATGCCCAAGGAACAATGCAGATTTATAAGACCTGAAAAAAACCTAAATGTATACTTCATGCTGATCCCTAGCACAAACAGTATACAACAATCTAGATAAATGTGTAAACAAGCAACAAACAAAAATCAGCATAGCCTGGGGAAGAACTGATTTTTACAGCCATATTATTAGATTTAAAAGTCCAGTTTTCAACAAGAAAAATCACAAGGGTACACAAAGAAACTGGAAACTATGGCCCACTCAAAGGAAAATAACAACAATCACAAAAACCACAAGAGAAATGTAATTGTCCCTGAGAAAGACCACATGATGGACTGGCTTGACAAAGACCTTCGTTAGTTGTTTTTCTCCCCCAAAGTACTGGCAATCAACCCATAGCCTTCCATGGAGTTACACTATTCCTATTCTGAGACAGTATCTTGCTTAGTTGCCTAATCTGGGCTTGAACTTGTGATCTTCCTGTCTTAGACTCCCAGAGTATTAGTATTATAGCATGTGCCATTACACCTGGCTTAAAGACTTTAAAATAACTTTTTAAAGAAGTGCAAACCATTATATGAAAATATGAAAAGGTCACTAAATGATGTATTAACAAAGTAGAAATATTAATAGAACCCTAAAACAAAATTACAAAGAAATTATAGAGCTGAAAAGCATAATGGCTAAATTAAAAAACTCACTAGAGGGATTCAAAGGGAGATTTGAATAGGAAGAGAAAAAAAAAATCAATAAACTTTTAAGATAGGATTAAATTATTATATCTGAAGAACAGAAGGAAAATAAGGTGCAAGCAATATTAACAGAAGCCAGGACACCACCAAGTAGACCGATACATGAATTGTGAGGATTTCAAAAGGAAAACAGCAAAAGGGGAAGAGATTATCTGAGGGGAAAATGGCCAGAACCTTCTACCTATGAGGAAAGACACAAATATAAGCACAAAGGCAGTTCAACAAACTCTAAGCAGATTGAACCAAAAAGATACATATTGAAACATAATTGAGTTGTCAAAAGACAAACAGAAATGATGGAAAGCAATGAACTAAAAACAAGCACAACTCAAGAGATCCTTAATAAGATGAGATTATCTACGGATTTCTCATCAGAAACTATGGAAGTTGATATATTAAAAATGCTGAAACAACAAAGCTAACAATCAGGAAACGTGTATTTGGTAAAACTAGCCTTCCAAAGTGAGGAAAAAAATTAAGGCATTCTTAGATAAACAAAAACAGAGTAAGTATGTTACCACTGGACCTCCCCTGAAGCAAAGGTACAAAGGAGTCCTACAGGCTGTAGCACCAAACACTATACAGAGGAACAGGCCATTATGTGAAGATATAAAGAGCTCAGTAAAGGGAAATAAGTGGGCAATTATAAAAGCTAGTACTATTGTAACTTTGGTTTGCAACTTCAAATTTGTATTCTACATGATTTAAAAGACATTGTCACCTTGGTTTGTAGCTTCAAATTTTGTTTTCCATATAATTTGAGATCAACACACCCACAAATAAATATCACTTTATGGTTTGGGAAATAAAATGTATAGATATAAAATACAACATCAGTAACTAAAAGCAAATGGGACTAGAGGTATAAAGGGGTAGAACTTGTTAAATGTGACTTATTTGGTAAATACAATAAAGGAAAACATTTTATTTTATTTTATTTTATGTATTTGTTACAGGGTCTCACTACACAGCTCGGACAGTAGTGATCCTCCTGTTTTCAGCCTCCCCAGTGCTATGATTACAGACATGTGCCACTACAGCCAGGTTAGAAACGACATGTGGTGCTGGGGATTGAACCCTGATCCCTCTGCCTCCTTAAGCAGGCACTTAGTCTGCTGAGCTATCTCACCAGCCCTATATTTTACTGTTAAAAAATAAGCACAAAAGACAGTAACACAGGAAGTGAAGGCCAAAAAGCCTATACAAAAAGGGAAAATAAAGAGCCAAATGGTATAGTTATACCCTTGTTAGTAAACACTTTAAATGTAAAAAGATTAAACCTTCAATCAAAAGATAAGAAACTAGAATGGATTTTAAAAACACGGTCCTACTATGTCTATGAGAGACTTGCTTTAGATCTAGACACAATAGGTTGAAAATGAGAGTAAAAGATACCCCAAGCAAACGGCAACCAGAAGACAGCAGAAGTGGCAATAAATAAGACAGTCACAAAAAGACAGATACAGCACTGCATTCCACATATATGAGGTTTCTAGAATACATTCACAGAGACAGTAGAATGAATGGTGGCTATCAGGAATTCTGTGAAGACGGAATGGGAAGTTACTGTTTAATGGGTATAGAGTTTCATTTTGTAAAATGAAGAGTTCTGGAAATGGGTGGCAGTGACAATTCAAAAGTAATTACTACTCTTAATTATACACTTGAAAATACTGCTATACTCTCTCAAGTAAATGGTTGGTTAACAAAAAAACAAAAAAGAGTATTAATTGAGAGTAAGAGACTAGGCAAAATGCCATAGGCTTGACAGGCTACAATTTTGTACATCCTTGGATTTGTAAATGGGTGCATAAAAATGTGTAACTGCTTTTATCACATTCTACAGAGATTTATTAGAATATCAATGAGACAGAAAATACCAATTGGTAAGATGGTTGATATTCAGAAAGACAGTGATGTTAAGCTCAATTACCTATATTATAGAGTAATAGTATCACGAAGCTTCTCTGCTGGAGGGTTGAGAATGTAAGCTAACAGACCAAAAATTAGAGAAAAAGATAGGCTACAGGATAGCCAATATTTTGGCCCTAGCCCTTCAAGGTCAGTGAGGACTCAGGACATAAGAGAACCTGTGCTGTAATATCTTATAACTCAGTGGTTTCCCAAATTTTCTGTTCAAGGAGATTATGGGACCTCAGAGGAAAGGGATAAATGAAGTATAGTGTGTCTAAGGAGAGTCACCTAGGGAAAAAACATTCTCTCAGGCTTTCACAGAGAGCACACTGGTCAAGCAATGGCTGTGATTCATCCAGATGGCTGACACTGACAACAGTTCTACAAAGCATGTAC
>PVKN010007286.1:0-26919 GCA_004027915.1 Capromys pilorides
GCTTGTTACTATTTTCCTATCTTTGTTTCTGCTATTTTCACTCTTTAAAATAAAATCTAATAAAAGGAAAAAAAAATTCTGACTGTTTTGTTTGGTGAAGTTCTGTATTGCTTCTTTTCTTATTATTCTTTTGTATTCTTTTTAGATAATAATTTTAAAATAAAAATAAAAATACATAAGATAACCCCACTGACGGTGAGTACAGGAATGGAGAGGTGCTTAGAAGAGAAACAGATGGACAAGAGAGGCCACAACTATAGAAGCCAGGGTGCTGCGTGCCACAGCCTGGATTCTACACAACCCAGAAGCCTACACAGAAGGTCTGCTCCCCAGGCTGGGCTGCAGAAGAGGTGGAGACTGGAATGACTGGTCTGGGCAGGTGGTCTTCCAGACCCTGGGCCCTGCCTCTCTCCTTTCTCTTGCTTCCTGGCCACAAGAGCAATGGCTTTGCTCCACATGCACTCTCGCAAGACTCCACTATCCACTGGCCATAGACTAAAATGTCCACAGACAGAAGTTAAAATAAAACTTTTTGTAAGAGGATTTTCCTCAGGTATTTGTTACAGTACTAGAAAGCTGACTAACTCAATGTGGAACTAAAATTGATGACACAGACCTACCGAATAGGTTAGCAAGATTAAAGCTCCTGCAAGCAGGTGCAGGGGCCAGGGGTTTGATCCCCGGGCCTCCCGTGCTGGCCCCACTCCTGGGGCACACTGAGATGGCAATTGAGACTGGGCATGGTGGCACATGCCTGTAAACCCAGTTCTTGGGAAGCTGTAAACAGGTGGATCACCACGAGTCCAATCTAGTAGTGAGACCCTGACTGCTCTGTAGACCCTTCCCTAAAATACAAAAAAAAAAAAAAAAAAAAAAAATTGATTAACACTATGCGTTTCCTCTTTTGAGTATGTCTCAAGCTTGTATAAGCAGCTTTAAAACCAATGTATTCATGTAGGGGATAATGACTTCTAGGTGTTCTACCTCCTTAAAAAATCTCTACAACCACTGGAGAACACAGTTATCTATTATTTTTTCAAGCCTTTATGCTTTATATCCCACACAGAGATGATGTTACCAGACACACCTGCCAATAGAGTCTCGAGGCCTCCGTTGATTAATAAAAAGACAGAGTGACCACACAGAAACACGTCCTTACCTTTGTTTCCCTCAGGTATTTGCTTCTTCCTTTCTTCCTGTACCACAGACTCCTCCAGGTCCTTTGGAGGTGGATCTACTAGCTCCCACTCCTCACTGGTATAAAATACAGTCCTCCGATTATCATTATGCCCTCTGCCAGGACGAAATGATGACATTGAATTCCTATCAGGAATAAGAAATGTGTGATTTAAAAACAAGGAAAAGTAAAGTAAACTTGGCAGCATACTCCTATAATCTCAGCACTCAGAAGACAGAGGCAGGAGAACTGCAAAGTCTAGACCAGCTTGGGCTACACGGCAAGTTTAAGTCAGCCAAGACTTTTCTCAAAAAGGGGGTGAATGGGAAAAAAAAAAATAAGAAAAAATAAAACATACAATTTCATACATGTAGTACTGAAAAATTAAAAGATGTGGTAACACCAAATTTTGATAAGGATATGAAGAAATGGTAACTGTTATATATTGCTAGGAATATATATTTTAAAAGAACAGGATATAGTTCAGTACTGATACAAAACTACACAGAAACAAAAATCAGAAGAATGCAAAGAAATTTGACAACAGTTTCTCAGCCTATCATAACAATATATAAAGGTACAACCTTCTGCTAAGCTCTTTAACAAGGAGGCCCCAGAACCCAGTGATTACATTTGTGTAAGACCTGGCAGGTGTTTTCTTAATGTTACTGACCTAGGACCAAGAAGAAGCTGGAAAACAGACAAAGTGCACATACTATACATGCCAGTCGCTTCCTAGGCCTTTCTAGTGCCTCGCACCAAGCTATACCTGCACAGAGAAATTCAAATCAACTGCAATCCCCAAGAAGCCAATCCCCAAGATACTAAATTTTGGCTTTACAAACATCAAGACCTATGGGGAAACTATTTCAGAATAGTTGCTCTGAAGGAAAAGAAATCACTCACAAATGCTCCAACTACTTCTGTACATTTTTGACACAACTAGTTTATTGCTTCCTGAGTACTGGCACCTCTGGTCCTGCCACACCAGCTTCAGTGGCCCAACTGCAGTGAGGATCCCGCAACAGAAAGATTCCATGTAGCATGAATGATTGTCCGCATCCCTGTGAGAAGCAAATTCTCCTTTCATTTGCCTGGGCTCCAGGCTGTGCCTCTGCTCTGGTTCTCAAAAGAATGAGCACAGGAAGAGGAAATGAAAGTGGGAAAGACACACACACAGGCACAGCAGGAAGAAGGGCACCCGCTTTCCCCACCAAGGTTCTGCAGTTTCAGTCTGTCACAAGTTTGCTTGCATAAACCCACGCTCTCACCCGCAGCTGGGGGGTAGCATGGGGTGCAGTACTACCTGCTTAGCTCTGGAAATAGTGATCAGGCTCTAAGCAAAAGTGGGGGACAGTGCTGCATCAAAGCCTGGGTGAGCCTGGATGTGGTGAAACCCGTTCTGCAACTGTCAACATGGGTGACCACACTGTAGACTGGAGCACAAGCCTGCTACCCATACCACTCAGCAGAGGCAAAGCAAGGGGTCTGTTCTGTGCACCACACTATGGAGGCCTCAGCCCTGCACACGTAGGAACGTAGGATTCTTAAAGCTGGTATCAAAGGCTATCCTTCAACAGTGCCTGCTCTCCAAATGTCCCACTTCTATTTGACTTTAAGAGAACTTTGGGGCCGGGGAAATAGCTCAGGGAAACAAGTGCCTGCCTGGCAAGTGCAAGGTCCTGAGTTTGATCCCTGGTTCCACAAACGAGAGAGAGAGAGAGAGAGAGAGAGAGAGAGAGAGAGAGAGAGAGAGAGAGAGAGAACTTTGATTATTCTCCAGTCTTCGTACTTACGCCAAATAAGCACTCAGCTGCTCTGATCCTAGGCAGGAAGTTAGGTACTGCTGGCAGCAGCACAGCATCCCACAGCAGCAGGCTGCAGCCTGAGCCTTACTAAATCATCACCAGCTGTCTATATCATCACTACGAAAACCTCCTCCACATCCAAATATTTTAAGTGGATTTCTGCAGTTTAACAATGTTTAACTATGCACTTCAGAGAATCAGGCCCCTGCAGGCAAAAGAGGAGCAGAAAACCACTCCTTCACTAACCTGACAGGCTTCTCAAACCCCCTCAAGCTACAAGCTGTAGCCAAAGAAACAGAACTCTGCAGAACAGGAGGCCTGACAAGGACCAACAAACTACTCCAAACTAGTGACAGAGGGTTCCAATGGACATAACAGGTGGTGCCAAAAGCCCCACTACTGCCAGCCTTCTTCTGTCCCTTTAGGCGAGAGCAGGGATCTACGACACAATGGATGCAGAGAATGCTAAGTCACTGAAGCCAATGGACACTAAAGCAGTATCACTGCATGACCCTCCTGTGTCCCGAGCACAGATCTCTCACAGTGCATCTCACAAAACTCCCCTTCTACAGCATGGACATAGAGGAGCTCTCACTTTTAACTCCACATCCTCAGCACTGGTTGGTCTTTCTTTCTACAAGTACGCACACCTTTCACAATTACGAAAAGAAACACACCTAAGAAAGCCAAACGGTGATGCTGACAGGTAGAAGTTCTATGCTAGAGGGACTAGGTACCCTCTGCATTCCATGAGGAAGGGAGCAGGCTTCTCAGTAGACAGAGGTCTTGAGAGCAGGGGGCTATGTGGCCTCCACAGTGTGTCCATCCCACACTACTACAGGCCCCAACACTCCAGTGAAGGTTGAGAAAGTGAAAGAGCAGAAACAGGGAAAGAAGGCCACTGCAGGAGATGGGACCACACCCACCACCACAGCACCACATCCAAGTCCCTGCAACCTATCCTGCCTATCTTCTTACATGCCAGGGGACCCTGTAGATGTGCTAATGGATTTCATAGAGGGAAATGTTCTAGGTTTCTGAACAGGCACTAGAAAAGTGCTTTTATGTGGATGGAATGAGGTGGGGCAGTCTGGGGATCAAACCCAGGCTTTGCACATAGCAGGAAAACACTACCATTGAGCTGTTCTCCAGCCCAAGAAGGCCCACTTGCAGAGGAAGCAGAGGAACACCTGGTTGCAGAAGAGAAGGCAGTATAAGCAGGGAAGTGAGGCCAGAGCAGGGTGACTGAATTCATGATGCAAAACAGCCCCGCTCAGGAAAAGAACCAAGCCTTCACTACCCATGCTCAGGGACATGTGGACCCCCACTTGGAAGGCACTGTTTGCACACTTAGGGAAGCCTCAGAGCACGGCAGATAGCCATGCAGCTCCTGCCTCCCCAGGAAGATGCACCACAGACAAGAAGGCACAGAAATGCAGCAAGTGCAGATGGGAGCAAGCATGTAAAGAAGCACTACAGTGAGGAGTGCGAAGACCAGTGTGATTTCCTGCAGGGAAAGCAAGAGGAAGAAAGGCAGAGGGTCCTCCAGCACAGGGCACTGGTAGGGACTACACATTTGGAAACAGAGACAATGTAGATAGAGTGAGCCTATCACAAAGGAGGCTGCAGAAGTGGGACCAGGCTGGCATGAAGGCCACATTCAGGTTGGCTTTTGGCCAGAGGCAACAACAGCCTCTGAAAGGTAGAGGGAGTGGAGTAAAATGAGTTGGGCCACCACACATAGCACCTTTGCCACCACCACACAACAGGTGGGCTCAAGATAGCAGTGCTTACACACAGATCCACTCCCGGTTCCCAGGTGGAAACAGAGCAGGAGACCTGGGCCAACCACTCGCTCAAGGGTCCAGAGGCGGCACTGAGGTTCTCTGGACCTGGTTCCCCACACTGGCTCGAGATTACACATCTCAGTTGTGATTAGAGTCTCTGTTTCCATGAGCCAAAACCATCACCTTTTTGACAACCACAGTGATTTCCCTACAACAGTGATCCAATAAAAGGGCCCAAAAGTGCATGGATAGAACCAAGAGGCAGAGAGGGCTGCTGAAGAGAACCACCAAGCAAGACCACATGTGCACCAGGAGCCATCAGGGAGGATGCAGCTCCAATGCTGGGGTAGGCACAGTGACTCTACAGGCCACATCACATCCTTCCTTCACACTTTCTTCCCCCAGACCCAGCTCTGAAAATGTCTGTGCAAGAAAGCAGCCTGACTACATTCCATGTCTTTCTTGGCAAACATCAAGATGTATCTTTCAAAGAAAATACAAATAAATATGACATCACAGCACCAGACACGAACAACTTCCTCAAATTCACCACACATCTGGTCCCTACTTTGGACTGGCTTAGACCCTCTGCTGTATCTCCTAGGTCTACAGAGCTAAGATACCAGCTGTATCCTAGACAAGCAGAGCCCTTGTTAAACTCCTGGGCACAACAGCCATGTACAAAAATCATCAGTATACTACCAAGCCTGGGTGTCAAGAGAGAAGCTAAAACAAAGTCAGAAAAACAGCAGCACAAGCAGGGACCCAGGAGAGGCCAGCAAGGAAAGGGGATAGAGGACAGCAGTAAGGCTCCCTCTACCTTCTCCTCTCTCCCCTCACTCCTCTTCCCTCTCCCAGTAGGAATCTTTCCTACCTCCCCTTCCGGCCTTCCCTCCCTCTCTCCCTCCCTCAATCTCTCTCTCTCTCCCTCCCTCCCTCCCCCCTTCCTTCCTCCCTCCCTCTCTCCTCTCTCTCTCCCTCCCTCCCTCCCCCCTTCCTTCCTCCCTCCCTTGCTCCTTCTCTCTCTCTTCCTCCCTCCCTCTTCCCTCCCCGACCAGGTCAAGAAGTCAGGTCAGGCTAGCAATCAGCAGTGGCTCACACAGCTACCACACACTAGCACCAGTAGCAAAACAGATGCTGCAAGACATCCTTACTCACATGTGCTACTTACAAGAGAGGAAAGAAAGACCAGAGAAGCCAAGGGACTGGCTTACCAGAGTCCTAGGGGCTCTGAAGCCCAGACTGATCACAAAGAACACAGCTTTTCCATGACCCCACCCAGTGTTAAGCACGAACCAAGAGTCACCAAGCACATGCCAACACAGCCCATGCCACATGAGCACTGTCACTGCTTCAGCCCTGTGGCAGCAGAAGCAGACATGTCTCCCACAATGCATCTGTAATCCACTTGCACTTTTGGAGGCACATAGACTAGAAGGAGTCACAAATGGTCTAGTTGTCCTTCCTGATATGATCAGGACATATGCTGGTTATATGAGGTCATGAAAATTGGAAAATAAGTACAACTAAACTCACAACCCACACACTTATAAAGGGACACGTGATTGGGCTCTCCCCTGCCTAGCCTCCGCATATAGGATTACTGACTGCTGTCTAGTCATCTTCCTATGTATATCACACAGTAAGACATCCCCCGAAAGCCAGGCAGAGTGGCATACACCTATAATCAAGCTCTTGGGAGGCTGTGGCAGGAGGATCATGAATTCAAGGTCAGGCTGAGCTATATAATGAGAACATATCTAAAAAAAAAAAAAACCTTAAAAAAGACATCCTTATGCTGTTTCAATTCAGTATCACAGGGCTAGGGAGATAGCACAGTAGAAGAAGCGTTTGCCTGGCAAGCGCAAGTTCCTGAGTTCAATCCCCAGTACCGTACAAACAAAAAAACGAAACTAATAAAGATCAATTCAGTGTCACTTTGGGCTGGCCAGATAGCTCAGCAGATTAAATGTCTGCTTAGGGACCTGGATTCAATTCCCAGTGTGCTGTGCCAGCCTAGTCCCTGGGGTGCGCTAAGACTGCAAATAGGCATGGTGGCACCAGTCCATAATCTCAGGGCTTGGGAAACTGAAAACATGAGGATCACTACAAGTCCGATCTGTGTAGTGAAGCCCTGTAGACCTGTACTAAATACATTAAAAAGGGTGGGGGATACAGCTCAGTAGCATAAACTCCTAACTGGCAATGCCTAAGGTCCTGAGTTCAATCCTTGGTACCACAAAAAAACAAACCAAGAAACAGATTCAAAACCTAAAATACATAAAAAGAAAAAAACTCAGTGTCACTTCTTTTTTAAAAATTAACAGACTTACAGTTAGAAACAACATAAGCATGGAATTTCATAGACTTTTAATAATTTTTTCCTCAGATTTTTTCACAACTATGTCACCCACACAGCATTTTTTTAGTGAACCATTTTTACTAATTTTGCCTTTTGACTTATTTTTCATAGAAATGATTCATTTTCACACTGAGTTTGCTAAGCATGTCACTAAATTCCTAAGTACAATGTATAACAGGCATCAGCTGGCCAGGAACAAACCCAGCTAAGTCTTGGCGAGTCTACAGCTCAACCAGGCAGCAGCTCGCAGGGCCTTATAGTCCCATCCAGCCAGTGTGGCCCAGAGGGAATTCAGAGGGTCAGCTCACAAGGACAGCTTCATAACTAAGCTTCAGCTACTGATAAATAAAATAAGAGTATTCAGTTTCCTTTTAGTCCTGACTATGCTCAATTTGAGTACTACTTAGAATCCATTAAAAAGATACATACAACTTTTGAGTCACTGCTCTAAACCATAGGAATAAAACAATTTTACTTTTTCAAAGGTCATTAAAATATCTCCAAGCTGGTGATGTAGCTCATGGCAGAGCACTTATCTCTTATGTGCAGGCCCTGGGTTCCATCCTCAGAACAGAATAAAATAAAAAATATCCTTGGGCACCCAAAACATTTTACTCAAACCTTCGTATCACATGCCACAAATAAAAAGATAAACAAAATAATCGCCCAATACCATAACACTTAAGGGCCATAGAACATCATCAATGTCTAATCTCTCCAAAAGGTCATCCTGCAAGAGCACCTACGAGCTATACTGTCAATGATGGCAACCAACCCTACTTCCAACTCAGTGCCAAGCATTGCTCTAACTATTTTGCATTATTAGCTATTAACATTCAACCTCATGAAGCCATATAACAATTATCTTCCTTTACAAGTGAGAAATGGAGGTGCAAGAAAGTTAAGTTATAGCTGGGGATATCGCTCAGCAGCATAAAGAGCCTGCCTCACAAGTGCAAGGTCCTGAGCTTGATTCCTGGTGCAAAAAGAAAAAGTTATTTGTCCATAACATCAAACTACCAAGAAGTACAGCTGAGAACTAAACTGGGGATCCCAGCTCTTGCCTCTGTGCCCTACTACAAAAGCAGGATTGATAGGTAACAGCCTCAGTGGCACCCAACTCTGACCATGATCTGTCAGTTACTATATGCCAAAATGACACATGCTCCCATTCCTAGGCAGCAGCACTCAAAATTGATTCTAAGCTCAGAGACACTGAAAGCAAGCAGTCTGTCTCTGCCTCATTCCTTTACCTAAATCTGAAGGCAGATAAGGCTACTCAGGAACAAAAACCTGCCAAATCCACAGTCCTTCAAACAGTCCTCCAAATATGTTCTCAGGCAAAGGTGGAGGAGATCTGGGTGTGTCTTTCAGTTCTGCCACACACTTGCCCCACAGCCTTGAGCCATCACTTTATCTCGCTAGGCGTCAACTTTTCAACCTATAAAATGCAAGGAGGGCCTCCTCACAGTTTTCTGGCATTTGGGGGAGCACAGACCCATTTCTTAGGTGAGAAGCATGCTACTGTAACACAGGGGGGCGGTGCTGCTCTGCAAGTAGGGGCACTTTGTTGCTTCCACCCCCACCCCCGGATACTGGAAAGTGAGGGAGACTTCATGAGATAAGGTGCAATGAACACACAGGCATGATGAGCAAGCTGGGTTCAACCAGATGGGATGGTCAGACTGAGCAGATGGACACAGTGTAAAGTAGAAGTCAGCAAATGGCCAGAACACAGAACACAGAATTCCTGGATCACAAGAATTCTGTGGAGCAGCAACTTAGGAACAGGCTAAAGCTGCACTACAGAGAAACTCAATGTCAGACAAGTGAAACAGACTCCACAGGCTTCAAGGAGAGAACAGCAGAACACGGCAGGAGCAGTGCAGGTCTGCTGGTCAGAGCCTCACAGCACTCTCCCTCATGGTGCCAGTTCTTAAGTCTGGCCTCGACCACATCCTCCCCAAAAACCCAGGTCTGAAGAACTAAAAACAAGTGAACACCATAGATACACACAAAAAGGGAAAGTGATTAAAGGAAAGAGGCTACCTCCCAAAATGTGTTTCTGGATATCCTGGACATTTGAGTTTTGTAGTGCAGCTGCCTGGCCTGCATCCTGGTCACTGGCTGAGCCCTGCAGCAGAGCAAGAAACTTTCAGGTTCCACAACACATCAGCATACAACCTTTTCACTGATCCCCATATTTTACACCACTCCAAGGTTCTGTGGCTATAAAAGGGACTTTTTGAATACTTCTGTTCAAAGAATGCACACAGCTAATTAAAAATTAGCTAATCCAATTAAAAATGGGCCAAGGGTTTGGATAGATATTGCTCCAATGAAGACTCACAAACAGCCAGTAAGTACATGAAAACATGCTCAACATCATAATTATTAGGGAAAACCACAAAGGGACACCAATGTCAGAGCCAACCAGGCCACAGTGCAGTGCAGAATGGCTAAGATCAAGAAGATAAGCACTATTAAAGATATGGAGAACCTATACATACTGTTGATATCAATGTCAAATGGTAAAACTGAGGGATGGTCTGGCAATTCTTCAAAAGGTTATGCATAGAGCTACCATGGACTCAGCAATTTCGCTCTGGGCATATACCAAGAAGAAATAAAACATATCCACACAACAAATGTACATGAATGTTAACAGCAAGATTACTGGCAATGGTCAAAGGTAGAAACAACTCAACTGCCCAAATCATAAATGGATAAATAAAGCATGGCACAGTCACATAAGAGAATATCACTTGGCCATTAAGGGAAAAGAAGTACAGTACTGACATGCTATAATATGGATAGGCCTTAAACACTGTGCTAAGTGAAAAATGTCAGATCTAACAGATCTCATGTGATTCTATTCATATGAAATTCCAAAATAAACAAATCCATAGAAACAGGAAGTAAAGTAGGAGCTGCCTAGGGCTAAAGGTAGGAAGGGAGAGAAGGATGTAAGAGAAATACGAAGCAACAACTGCTAAGAAGTGTGGAGTTGCTTTATGGGGCAATGAGAATGTTCTAAAATGGAATGTGGTAAAGGTTGCAAAACTCTGTGGATGCACTAAAAACCACCAAATTGCATATTTTAAGTGGATGGATTATATGGTATGTGAATTATATCTCAAAAAAGGTGTTTTTCTTTAAGAACAAACACATTTTTAATAAAACCTCCATTCTAACTGCCCCAACCACAAGTGAAAATAGAAATCTTGAGACTGGGCATTGTGGTGCATGCCTGTAATCCCAGCACTTGGAAGGCTGAAAACAGGCGGATCACTACAAGTCCAATTTGTGTAGTGAGACCCTGTAGATCCTGTACAGGAAGGAAGGAAGGAAGGAAGGAAGGAAGGAAGGAAGGAATGAATCTAGATTAGAGGCCTGGGTCAGCCTGGAGTAGAGAGACGGTGTAAGTCCCTCTGGGCAAGAAGCCCCAGCACTGGCCCTGGAAGCTCTGTGGCCTTACACACACTCAATGTCAGCCAATTTCAGCCTCTGAACACACCAACCACAGGACTTCTCTCAAACCCAAACATTTAAATTAAACCATAAGCATAATGATATTTGGTAGGGTATCAACCACAGAACAAAAACATTAGTTATAAACTAAAAAGAGTAGCTATGGGAAAGTACACCATAAAAGACAAAGAACCCTCTCAAGTATACAATGGTTTTGTAATTTCATATACACACACATATGTTGTGACACGTATTATCAGAAATAATCCTTCTTCAGTTTCCTATGCCATGTGCCACTCACTTGAGTTCACTGCCCCACTGTCTCAAAGAGTAGAAGTTAATGGGATTCTGGTGTCCTGGAGCCGGCTGGTTTGCAGCTTGTTCTCCCACCAGCTCTCCAGGAACAGTTTCCATGGCTAGTACATTTCTGGCTTTTTCCGCAGAAGTATTTGGATGTGGATAAACAACATCTGAAAGAAAACCAAACAAATGATAGTCAAAACTTCCACATGAAACTTCACATCCTATACGAAACATAATATGTTACACAAAAAATATTAACTATGTGAATAATAGTATATTTTTATTTTTTTAATTAATTAATTAATTAATTTGTTTGCTTGTTTTTGTTTGTTTGCTTCTTTATTTACTTATTTTGTGGCTGGCTCAGCCTGCCCTGGTGGTGGGGCTGGTGCAGCATGTGGTGCCGGGGATCGAACCGCAGTCCCTGCAATTGCCTGAGCTTTCCTAAGCAGGTGCTTTAGACCACTGAACCATCTCGCCAGCCCAATAATAGTATAGTTTTAAAGTACACCATATAAAAAAACACAATCTGTGGGTGGCTTTCATATTCTGAAGCCATTTTCATTAAATCAGAGTATACTCCATCCCCTTTCCACTGAGAAAGTAGGAGGAATACAAATATAAACATATCTGCTAATGAAAGCAAATAGTGACACTGACCTGCACATTATAGCTTAGTAAACTATAGGCAAACACACTGGTATTAAAGCATGACCAAGTTTTAAAATATATCCTTAAAATATAAGTTTTAGAGATGTTTAAAGTTGAAGTGATATATCCAGAATTTATTTCAAAATATTGGTATTCTGTAGTACTGTTCAAAAATATGTTATGTGCCTCAAAATAACAGAATAAAATAGAGACAAAGAAAGTTCATGAATTTTTTAAAGTTTATTTTGTTTTGTTTTTGAGACAGGATCTCACTGTGTAGTCAGGCTAGTCAGGAACTCATTATGTAATCTAGGCTGGCCTCAAACTCATGGCAATCCTCCTGCCTCAGCCTCTTGAGTGTTGGGATTATAGACCTGTGCCACCACATCTAGCTATGTAATAATTTTTGAAACTAATAAACATAGAGGTAATGTGGTGTTATTCTCTTGACATATTTAAAATTTCCCCAAATTAAAAAATTTTTAGAAAACCTATTAAACACTTTTTATTCTTTCAAATGACATAACTTGAAGGATAGGGTACATCTGTAAACAGAATTTAATTATATTACTTCACCATTGTCAATGTGGTCTACATTTGTTTTTAATGAAGCATCCCTACATAAGCAATATCGACCATCACACTTTCTAGAAGAAAATTTCTCCCCAGTGCTAGCTTCTAACCCAACCAGCACATGCCACATCATTTTGGAAAGGCCTCCATGAGATTGCTGGGCATGAGTCAAGACAGCAGAGCGTCCCTCGAAGACAAGGGTCCCACACAGGAACCCACTGACAGGCTCACCTTGTATAAGCAGGCAACTAACTGAACCCCTGTCAGCACTGGTGTACAAAATTCTAATGCTCATGTAGAAGACACCCAGAATGCAATGCGAGTAAGACACTATTCCATTGGGGGAGTTTACGCCAGGGTTCTGACCAAGAGAAGCCAAGGAGTATGCTGGGGCTGGAAGAATTACAACTGTGGGAATAGATCTCAAACTCAAGGCAAAAAGTATGAATTACAAACTCCAGAGCTAGGGATAGGTACTGCCTATTCCTATAGTGAACAGCATCACAGGGCAAAGACAGAGAAACATGCTGGGCCAGCTAAGCACTCAGCTTTTGAGCCTGCCTCAGGCAGTGGTCTCAGGAAGAATGGGGAGGTTCCACCCCTTAGCTCAGTAAAGGTAAAAGTGCTACCCAGCATCCAGAGCCCAGAACACACAGACCATGGGCAATGCAAATGACCCCAGGCTGGGCCAGAACCAGCTACACTCATTTCTGTGAGCAGTCAGGGCAGCCCTCCTTCCTTTGTAGCAGTAATTATCACAATCTGGTGTGGTTAAATGCTCAGTACCAAGAAACCTTAGACCTCAAAAAAAAAAAAAAAAACCCTGTCCCAAACTAGAAGAGCTTCCTGAGGGTAGGGCCATAGGAATAATTCTCATTCTCATTCTCTCTCTCTCTCTCTCTCTCTCTCTCTCTCTCTCTCTCTCTCTTCTCTCTCTCTGCCCCTCCAACCCTCCCCCCTTCTTCCCTTCCTCCCTCTTCCTCTCCCTATTTCTTCCCTTCCCTATCTCTTTTTCTTTTTCTCTTTTTGTGTCTTTCTCTGTCTCTCACTCTGCCTCTCTTTGCCTCATTGTCTCTCCCTCCTTCCCCATACCAGGGGAGTGAACAAGACCTTTGCACTGAACAATACTGTCCATTTTATTTTGAGACAAAGAATCAGAAAGTTGCTAAATTTGCCTCATCTGGGCTTAAACTTGAGATCCTTCTGCCTCAACCCCCAAGAGTTCTGAGATTACAGGTATGCACAATGCCTGGTTCCTCTGTTCTCTTTATACATTACCAGTACCTAACTGACACCTCCTTGGGAGTTCAGACTGCAATATCTATACCTCCAAGGCCCTGATTCCAGCACTTAATTTCAGCAACCTAAGCAGCCTCAGCTAAGGCCACATTCCAACTGTCCTGCTAGGGATCTTCTAGGGAGGCTCCTGCTCACACCTGCCCTGCCCCAGGAAATTCCCATTATCCTCCAGCTTTTACCCTGCCACAGCAGCCAAACCTAGCATTCCACCAGCAGCCGTTCCCATAGAGCTACACAACCAGGAGAATCCCGTGAAATCCACCCACATGTCTCAAGAGCACAGTGCAAATGGGAGCCAGGGCATCACCATAGCAGATGAGGAGGCTAAATCTGAAATGCCTTTTTCATCATCTAATCAAGTTTTAACTCAAATTGAAGGAGCAGTCATGAGCAACAGAAGTTGTCTTCTAAGTAAGGACACAGCACCATTCTAAGTTGGTGCAACAAATGGAGAGGTGGGTCTGAGGGCACCCAGAACTTGCCACCCACTTGCCTCTCTTCCCACTCACAGCTGCTAAGGGTGACAGAGGATTACAAAAAGCAGCTGCTACAAGGGAGGAAATATGTGGTCAACCCTCAAACCATTGTCACAAGTTTCTGCAAGAAACAGCATCTACCCACAAACAGGTCTCAGATACTCAGACTGCAGGGCCCACACAGACTTCATGCTCCTGATCAACAGTACAAGGCTGAAAATAAAGCACATGGGTAAAAGTGTCACTCTAAAGATAGGACTTTTGGGGAGCACATGAATGCAGGCAGCCAACTGACAGCGCCAGCTCACTGTCAAATAGTCACTCATGTTTTCCTTGCTTACACACCTCCCTTTTGATGGAGGGCACATCTTGGCTATCTATAGTCAATCCCATGATCCTTCCCCATACCAGCTTCAGTACTCAAGGGTACTGACAGGGGACACATTAACCAAGTAGGTGACTGGGAGATAAAAGCAGTAAAAGGTTTGGGGGTGCTTTTTTTCATGCAAACCAGCATTATAAAAATATCCACTGTCAATGCTAGCTCAAGTTAGCCTGACTAGGCTAAGCAGAGCAGCTAACTACATGCATGGGTTCAGAACACCTCATGGCACCACCAAAAATTTATCTTTACCCCATTTTTCTCTCTGGTGATGAGAGAAAAGAAGCTCAAATACAGCCTCCTCTTGTTGTTTTCCTGTTTTACACTTCTTTATTTCTTGAATGTTATGCTCTTGAAAACAACACAGGAGTTTTACTGTTCCTAACACTACCTAAAATTTGGTAGAAGTTGTAGCCATTTCTACACACAGTAGAAATGTGCACTTTTCACAGAGTCCAGAACCCTGCAGCCAGGATGCTCCCAGCCATCAGGCCCCCAGTCAGATACAGCTCCAACTCCACCTGGGTGTGCCCCAGGCCAGCCTGCTCTCCCTGGAGCCCCACAGAGGTACTACACTCCAGCTCTCCTGCATCAGCTGCTTTTCAACCTGGAGGGCTTCTGCTCATCTCCTAAAGTCTAAAAGCACACTTGGCCCACACACAGACCTAGGCACCTGCACATCCCTCACCTCACTCTCTCTTACTTACCTTCTCATATTACCCTGCTTGACTGGAAACTCCAGGAGGCAGGGACCAGGCTGAAAGCAAAACATCAGATGGCACAAACTCTAAGTTCCACACTAGGGTGCCCAAACTGAGACAGGGAACCAAAGATCACCTCAACAAAATTCTGTCACTAGTATGAAGTGCTTTGGCTAGCAAGGCAAAAGAGGTGTTCTAGAAAGACTGCTGTCTTTCCAGCTCACATCTCTGAGTATCTACTGTATAGCAGCACTTTGTGTCAAAAGTAAAGGAGCAGAGACCAACGGAGCATCTTCTGGGCAAACGCATGAGCCACAGTCACAAACACTGTTGGTTCCCCAAAGGTGTCCCGTGTCTCAAGTGACTCACAACTGAGTCACAGAGTCTTTTCATGGAAAGCATGTCAACTGTGTGTGCACTCCTTATGACCTTCAAAACTGCTAGGATAATGCCTGGCCATTTCAGTCCCACATCAAGACTCAGAGCCTGGTCCCTGCCTTGCCCTGGACCTGTTCTTTTCCCTACATCATGTAGCCAAAAGAAGTCCCCTCCCCACTCCATTACAGGGAACAGGACAGATGGGTAGGTGAGGTGATCAGCAAATAATTATTAGTCTCTCTAGAGGCTAAAATCCCTAGTTTGAACATGACTCTAAACCTGGAAGCACCATAAATATAGGATACTTCCAGTTAAGAAGGGACGACCACAGCTATCTTCATCCTGAACTCTCATTTATCTATAGCCAAGCTGACTTGCTGGGTCAAATGGGTACACACAAAGAACTGGCATGGCCCCTCCATCCCTGCATTACCTGTGTTACTTCTGGCTACAAGGCCCTTAGGGAACTCCCCAGGGGTGGGGGATGTTCTGCTGTCCCACTTCATCACGTCCAGGCTGTTGCAATATTCCCATCTCTTCTGTTGTAACTCCTGCAACCAGTAAGTCATGAGCTGACGATTAGGAGCCTAGAAAGAGGTAAGAGAAACTTGTTATGGCCACAAATAAAACAAAGAGCTTAAAAAATTATGTCTTATAGGGACTATGCACCTTACCACGTGCGGTAAGAAAGACAGAACAAGGAATTTGAGTTACAAGATTGGTAGCTGTTATAGACAGGGTGTACAAGGGAAAGGATTTAATACAAGACACATAATATATATTTTTGTACAATGGGTAGAGGCAAGAAACATAACTTATAGGACTATTTTATAATACTCACCTAAAAAGTCAAATGCAGAAGAGTGCAAAAGATCTGATGTACCAGAGATGTAAAGACCCCAGCTGAGGACCTGGATCCCTGCTTCAATCTAGCTGAAGACCCAGAGCCCACAGTAATATCATCTACGAGTCCATGTAGAAGCCTAGAGCCCACGTCAATGTCTCAAGCAAGTCTGTATCAAGGATCTGCACTGGGAAGGCCCAAAGGTCAGTGATGGAAGCTAGAAACTCTGGACCAGCAGAATGAAGGATCTGTGCCAGCAGACAAGGATCTGCACTGGAACCAGAAAGCACAGCTCAAGGTAAGGATCAGAGCTCCCCAAAAAGCATCACAGCCATCCAAAGTGACAGCAAGAACCCAAGCTGCTCTGAAGATGAGAACAGCCGAGTTCATATCAGAAAAGACAGAATGACAAGCTTCTCCAGGAGGATCAACAGCACACCTCCTTTCCTCTAGTTCTCTTTTTATGTTGTTGGCAACAATCCTCAGGTGGGCCTTCTATACCCAGCACTTCACTGATTCAGTTCAGTTGGATGTTAAAAGTTGACCATTAGTTAATCCACTACAGTAGCAATTGCTCATAAGGAGTTGGTCAAGCAGTTATAACAAACATTTTTAATCCAATTAATATAAGAAATCCTTTTAAATCCCACATGCCTGGCAGACATGAGGTGCTGAGTTCAATGCCCAGTTCCAAAATAAATAAACAAATAAATCCCAAGACTAGAGAATAATGCAGTGCGATACTTTCCTTTTAAGACTCATTTTCCTGCTGCTCCTTCACTCTAAACACCTATACATTCACCTAAAGAAATCAAACCTCAAATAGATATGGAGGGCACTTGGTCAAGTCACATCAAATGATGGCATCCAACTTCTTCCAGCACTGGAGAGAACATAAATAGAAGCAATAGATCAGGCAAGAATAGTGGTGCATACCTATAATCACAGCCACTTAGGAAGCTATAGGCAGGAAAATCATAAGTTTGAGGCCAGACTTAAAAATGTCCTACTTCAAAACAAAAGTAAAAAAAGGATAATGATGCAGCTTCATCTTCACTAGGTTCTGCACTTCTTAGTGCTACCAAAAAAACCCATAATTCTTCAAAATAAAAACTAGACAACACACCTATTAAAATGGCTAATGTGGGGCCGGCGAGATGGTTCAGTGGTCTAAAGCACCTGCTTAGGAGGGCTCAGGCAACTGCGGGGACTGCAGTTCGATCCCCGGCACCACATGCTGCGCCAGCGCCACCACCAGGGCAGGCTGAGCCAGCCACAAAATGAATAAATAAAGAAGCAAACAAACAAACAAAACAAGCAAACAAATAAATAAATAAATAAAATTAAAAAAAAAAAAGGCTAATGTTGGCCACTGAGATAGCTCAGCAGATTAAGCACCTGCTTAGGCAAGTGCAGAGACCAGAGTTTGATCCCTAGCACCATGTGCCGCACCAGCCCTGCCCTTGACAGTGCTGAGTCAGTGACAGAGTCAGTCCAGCTGTGGTGGTGCACTCCTATAATCCCAGCACTGGGGAGGCTGAAAACAGGAGGATCACTAGGAGTCCAAGCTGTGAGACTCTGTACTAAATACATGGAAGGAAGGAAGGAAGGAAGGAAGGAAGGAAGGAAGGAAGGAAGGAAGTGGTGGTGCACGCCTGTAATCCCAGCACTTGGGAGGCTGAGGCAGGAGGATCGGTGCAAGTTCTAGACCAGTCTGGGCTACAAAAGTGAGCTCAAGGCCAGTCTGAACTGCATAGCAAGACCCTGTCTCAAAAAGACAAAAAAAAAAAAAAGGGCTGGCAAGATGGCTCAGCAGTCTAAAGCGCCTGCCTAGGAAAGTTTAGGAGAGTGCAGGGACTGCAGCTCGATCCCCAGCATCACATGCTGCGCCAGCCCCACGCCCAGGGCAGACCGAACCAACCATAACACAAATAAATCAATGAGGTTTAAAAAAAATTAAATTTTAAAAAAAGACAAGAAAGAAAGAAAGAGAGAGAGAGAGAGAGAGAGGCTAATACTTTTTGAAGCTAACAATAACAAATACTGACAAGGGTGTAGAGCAACAAGAATGCTCATGAACGGTTAGTAAGGACACCAAAGGGTGAACTATTTTTTAGATACCTCTAAGTGAAACACACTCATCAAGCAACCCTATGTCTACACCTTATAACCCTCAAAACCTACAAATAACCTAAGTCTACTTCATTTGGAGAATAAACAGACTGTGGCACAGCTTTACAAGGGACCAAACCACTGACTCACCAACATGGATGATTTTCAATGTACACCACTAAGAGAAAGAAGCCAGACCCTGAAGTCCACATGCGGTCTCTAAGCCCATTCACGTAATCTGAAAAGGTAAAATTACACAGAAAACAAAATTGGAGTGGCCAGGGGTGGGAGCTGACTGCACAATAACTATTCTTGCTGTCATGATTTCATGCATCAAGCCTAAACCCAAAGAATGGTATAGCACAAATTAATTGTATGTTGTAATAAATACATCTTTAAAAGGTAACCAGGACATAGGATGAACCCTGGTATAAATAAACAGAACAGACAACAAGTACAGGTCACAAATCACCACGCCGCTCCTGTGAAGAAGTCCCAAGAAGAAACGAGGCCAGGGCACCTCATCTACACTGGCTTCCAGCAAGGTGTGCAGACCTCAGACACAGTAACTCCCAAACAAGACAATGCAGAAACCGGCTCTGCGGGCCTAACAGCAAGTGACACACCTAGAGACCACACTGTACTGGTAAGCACAGGACAACCCCCAGGCGCTGAGGCTACAGTTGCGGCTACTTTCAGCAGCATTTGCACGCTTTGTCCCCAAAAAAGAAAATCATCCAACAGGTATCTGAGTATTTACAGGAAATGTTTCTGTCAGGTAAGCTCATTCTTCACTGATGCATTTAACCCATACTGACTGTGCACCTACAAGATACCTGGCAGTGGGGCTGGCCTAGGAGAAAGAAAACAAACCAGTTGTTCCCACAGTGTGCTGAATATTAAGAGAGGGCAAAGGGGTAAGACAGGACCATTGTGCCTAGAGAGGACTGAGGAGGGTAAAGTGCTCAGAACAGACACAACCACCCATGTTGAAAGCTGCAGAGTACTAGCTTCCTGTCTGTCTGCTTCAATAAAAACAAACTCTAAAGGGCCCATTTCTGTAGTCTCCAACTCTGTACCACATGCATAGCAAGACACTTAACAAATACTAAAGGAATAAGTGAGCAACAAGTCAGGAGGTGGTACTAAAACTGGGTCTTAAAGGTGAAACAGGCAGCAGCCAGGAGGAGTAGGGAAGAGCAGGGCTCCAGGCCAAAAGAAAAACATCTGCACAGAATGTCTACAAAGCCACAGGGAGACACTAGAAGCCAGAAGAACTGGTGTGGCTGGACTCACTCCAACCTAGGAGGGAGCAGGAAGCCCACAAGGCAATGGCTCTGATGGACAATGTCACCACTCCAAAGATGGCTGGGAAAGGGAAAAGGCCAGTGCAGGCCTGGAAATCCAAAACCCAGCTGGGAGACACACCCACAGCCTTGAGTCTGGGTGGTAGCTGACTGCAGGGTGGATGGCATGGCTGGGCCAGGATAAAGGGAACACAGGAGTCCCCACAAGAGGGAAGCAGGGATTCTAGGAGTAGATGAGAGTGGGGACACAACTATGGCCAAATTCAAAGCCAAAGTCCCTAGTTCTCCTCCTCATTTTGGTAGGCAAGTAGGGAAGTGGCTTCCTGGGGTCACACATGAATTAATGAATACCAGCATTGTGATGCCATCCTCCACCCAAACTCTGAGGTGGGAACATATCTGAGGTGATAAGATCCTCCACAGCTCCCTACCATCCCTTGCAGTGCAGCCACCATGAAAACCTTGTTTTACAGGAAAATCTTTTCCTGTCAATCTTTAATACTAAATCTGGGAACAATTAGTAACTGCCTATTTACCTCTCCCTGAATTCCTAGGGCAAAGAAGACTTCAGATCACATGCCTTAGATCACATGTCATGTTGCAGAAATCTAGCCAACAAGACAGGCAGAACCACTTCGAGACAGCGAATAACCAGAGCTTGCTGCCTTCCACAAGTCTAGAAGTCTTTAGAAGAATCCTAACTTCAGTCCCAAAGCAGCTAGTGAAAAGTAGCTGATATTAGGGATGCCTGGCACAAGTCCCAAAAGGCCCTTCCCTTAGGAAGGTGAAAGTTAAAGGCAGAAACACAGTTCTAAGGCAAAGTGTAAGGGAAAATAGTGAAATCAGCAGAAATCCAGACTGCCTCTGTTCTATCTGGTATCTTTTTAACAGAGGACAGACTGAGTTTGATCTCTCCTGGTCCTATTAGATGTGTAATCACACACAAGTCTCTCCAGGGCCAGGCCTGGCAAAATCAGTCCAGATCTGCTATATCTATCTAACATAGTGGCTACCAACCGTACCTGACCACTGAGCACCCTCATGAAATATTTACAATATACTGAATGAAATATAGTAAAGTTAAAGTTGCCCATCTGATGAGGATATTTGAAAATTTAAAAGTACATATGTGGCTCACATTGTACTTTTATCAACCAGTGCTGGTCTCCATCATGATGGCAAACAAACAAGATTCCATTTGAGAGTCACACTGGCAGGAGACACTGCTCAGAATTTGTAAAGCAGATCTGAGCAGAGGGTACACAGGGTGTGGGACAGCCAACACCATCCCCTTCCCACAGCATTTTCTGACTGAAGACAACTTCTCTTTTCTTCAAATAGTGCCTCCTCATCTCTCAGAATGCCATCCTCCACTGATGCCCAAGCAGATACCAACATTCGTAAGGACCAGGAAATCTGATGCTCTGGCTGATGGCTCAAGGCCTCGGTGCCTTTCCTGCTCCCTCCACTGGGTGGGTGGGATATTTGAACAGTGTGGTCTCAAAGATAGCACCATGACAGGGGCCGGGGAGATGGCTCAGTGGTCTAAAGTGCCTCCTTAGGCAAGCTTAGGCAACCCCAGGGACCACAGTTCGATTCCCAGCCCCACGTGCTGCACCAGCCCCACCCCCAGAGCAGGCTGAGCCAGCCATAAAAATAAACAAACAAACAAACAAATAAAAATAAAATGAAATAAAAAAAGAAAAAGAAAGAAAAAAAAAAAAAAAAAGATAGCACCATGCCAATCTATCACCAAGAGTCCATCCAGTGAATTTCAGTTCAACTGGTGAACCTGTCATCACCACTACATGGACCCTGGCCAGAAACACAAATACATGACGGGGAGACTGGCCGCTTAAAACGCTGCAGTCCTAAGCACTGACAGTCAAATATTCCAGTCATATAGGAAGGAACAGAAATGAAGCGAATCTCTACCACTCAGCAGGTGTTAGGAAGCACCCCACAAGGTGGCCTGATGCCAATGTGCACTATCTTTATTTTTATAAAAATATATCTCATTCTTTATTTCAAATAAAACAAGCTACATTTCCTATGAAGAATCTCAAAAACAATGTGGGCAGAGCCCTATCACCACAAATAATCTCTATTAGAGCTTTTCAAACACTTTCTACCTGTAAACATATATAGTAATTTTTCTCATAAAACTGAAATAAAATGACTCTTCAATCTAATATACACATTCCACCTATATATTAGTAATAACATAAAACACTTTTGCCTCACACATACTGTCATTTAACCCTCATAAATAGTGCCATCTCTTTGCCCACAAACTTGGCACCTTGCTGCTTGGTTCACTCCCAGTCCAGCACCTGCAACCTGTGTTCTTTAACCCATCCAGAACTCTGAAACCCTATTAGGAAGCCTGCTCTGTCATGCTGCTACAGAATAAAGTGAATTACCAAGTGTAAAGCTCAGTAGGGCCTGCACACACAGCAAGTACTCAGAAAGTATCAACTCCAGTTTGTGGAGCTTGTCCAAGATCTCACAGACTGCTGCAAAACTCAAACCTGGTACTGCACCACTTGCCACAGAGGAAGAAGAGTGTGTCCGCGGAACAAAAGCCCTTCTCAGCATTTCAGCTGAAACCACAAGTTCCTCTCTGGTTTTTCTCAAATACTGAAATGCTGATGACCTCAAGCAACAGTGAAGTTCAGTTTAAACTCTGTCAGTGTGTTGACTTCCAGGGGAAAAGACCAACTCCCACCATGAGGCTGTCCCTCATCACTCCAGAAGGCAGCGTGGTATCACTGAACCTGAGAGAATACAGCCTGCAACCATGGGTGCTTTCAGTTCATGTTCCAAGCCACATTTCTGCTCTAGGTACAAGTGTGTGTGTGTGTGTGTGTGTGTGTGTGTGTGTGTGTGTACATACCACTGACACTGAGAGTTAAACCCTGTGTGTGTGTGTGTGTGTGAGTGTGTGTGTGTGTGTGTGTGTGTGTGTGTACATACCACTGACATTGAGAGTTAAACCCTGAGTGCTACTCAGTGGTCAAACTAAGCTACATCTCCAATCCTTTATTATTTTTTGAGACTGCATTTTCCAGGTTAGCCTTGAATTCTCAATCCACCTGCCTCAGCCCTCGTGGGTAGCTGGGTTACAGGCACATCACATTCAGCTCTCAAGGACTTTTCTTAAAAATAAACCACAATGAGAACTAACAAGGTCACACAGACAAATCCAAGGAGGGCAGTGACAGTTCTCCAGATTCCCTGTCAGTCTTTTAGACCCCATCCCAGACCTCTCCTACCTCTTCCACCATGGACTGCGGCACCTGCCTCCTAATAGACTTGCTAGCATCAGCCTCCCATTCCAAACCTTCTTAGGAACTGAATTAATGAAGTCACAGGCATTCCCTGCTCCAAATCCCTAATGATTCCAATATCAAGCATCTGGTATAACAATGAGTTCCACACTGCCCCTTGCTCCATAAGACCTCAACCTTCCTTCACACTGTGCCCCTTAAGATCCAGCTCAGGCCCACTGGTAAGGCTAGCTGTGGTCCCTTGTGGAAGCACTCACACAGTCATCCAACAAGTCCTAGGTAATGGCAACCCTCATCATTCAGGATGGAGTCTGGCTGGGGTCCATCATGGTTCTAAACACAGCCTGGTCACGATAGAGCTGAAGCAGACCATGCACATCGGTGAGCCACAGCCACATACCTCAGAGGATGCAATGAACTGTGTGGTAGTCTCACTCACCCACAGTTTTTAAGAGACCACAGGGGCTACTTGAGATAAAGGAGGAACTCTTTTTTTTCTTAAAAATGTTTTGGAGCTTCTCCCAAAACATATCTAAGATTCACCATCTATAAGCATTAAAAAGTGCAAGAACACTGTACACAATCTCATAACACAAAACAAAATTCTGATGGAAAACAGACCAAACTCAAAATCCAATAAATAACTTTAGGTTTCCAACTTTCTTTTGAATGTTTCAAAATCATGAGCCTGAGAATATTTTTAAAGGACCTGGCCCAGTGTCAATGGAAAACATCTTTCCCTTGGAAGATTCTGAGGTCTGTTTTGGCCAAAAGACAGAGACAGAAGGTGATCTTCGGCCTCCTGCTCCTTGATGACAGAACACAGCTAAGCAAACCTCTAGTTCTTAAGGGACATAATGAATTCTCATTCTCGGTCTTTTTAGATTATTATCTTAAATCAGTATTTCTTACATTTAAGGTAATCACCTGATCTCTAATCTGACTCCATCTCAAAGGACAACCAAAGACCAGGCCCACTCAGGAGTAGGAGCTGGTCCTGGGAAGAGCTCCTTGGGACCTGTGTTGAGAGGACCCAGCGGGGAGCCCTGCCTCTGAGATTAAAGCTAATGCCTGAGGAGAAGCACTTCTTAGGCCCATCATGAGCCAACACCTTTTTTAAATGCTGATCACTTTATGGAGGTAAGAAAAAAACATGCAGGTGATGGGTGAGGAAAGCCCATATACAGAATCAAGGGGAGCCACATGCACTCATGGGAAAGGGGCGAGGATAAGCAGCTAGTGAGGAACCAGGGTACCTGGAGCTTCTCCCAGCACAGCCACCCAACCCCAGACTGACATGATTGTGCTGGGACTGCAGCAAGGATAAAGATATTCTCCAGGCCTATCTTTCCAAGAGGAAATGTGGAAACCTCTCCAAGTGTTTAGTTTTAGAACAGGAGCACAAGGCCTCTGGTGACTACAGGGCTACATTCCTATGAGTCCTTATCATTGCATTGCACAATAGCAGAGAGCAGGGTTTGGAGCTTAGGATGTATAACTCTCACAGCCACAGCCGTGAGTTCTCCAGGAATGCATTGCTCTATAGCAACACTATATTATCTTCACTTCAAAGCTGGGACACAGGACCAACTGATGACATAAAGCTTTAGGAGGTGAAGTGGGGCACAGGTTCAGCCCCATCCATCAGAAGTTTGAGGCAGAAAGTCAGTATTGGGAATCTGGGAACCCTGCTGACTCTTGGAGGTCTTTAAAGGAGCAGGTGTCTTAGAGAGCTCAGAGGGATCTCCAACTACACTCAGATACCTCACCTCCCTAGGATGCATCTTTTTTTTTTATGGCCAGCTCAGCCTTCCGTGGGGTTGGGGCTGGCACAACATGTGGTACTGGGGATGGAACCACAGTCTCTGCGGTTGCCTACGCTTGCCTAAGCAAGCGTGTTAGACCACTGAACCTTCTCGCCTAAGCAAACATATTAGACCACTGAATCTTCTCGCTGGTCGCACTTCCTATGAAAAAGTACTCACCAGTTAGCACTCATCAGAATGCACTTCAGAATTGCCCAAAGATGCCAGGAAAAACTATTTCCCTACAGACAACTCCCTTGGAGGAGCCCTAGCACAGAGAAAGGAACCTCAAGGCCAAATAAAGTTGGACTCAAAACTTACTCCCACAGCATAGAAACCCAGAATGCAAAGAAGATTTACAGCTGCAAACCACAGAGTGCCACCCAGGGGAAAGGCTCACACTTCACTGCACTTGGCCCAGGCAGTTCAGTCATTTCTAGTCCAGTCAAAAGTTGCCACCAAGTTAAGCCAAAAAGAGTGACTACTTTTAACCTGGAGAAGGCAATTTGCAGGAAGTGGCCATGGAGACCTGCAGCAAAGAGTTGATGCTGAGTGAAATGTGGATACCAAGGTCCATCTGGACCAACTGTAAGAACAGAATCTCTAGGGCAGGAATCCATGTTTTTCACGTGAACAGCACCAGGAAGCTTTCTCCCCACACAAGTCTGAGAATCACAGTTCTGAGGAAGGTACTTCTCTTTGTAGGACAGAAATAAAAGGTACTCATCAGTTTGTCACCTCTGAGACAGCATACACTAGAAAGCTGTGTAAACTGGAAAGCTTCAAAAACTGGTTCCCAGGGGGCCGGTGAGATGGCTCTGTGGTCTAAAGCTTAGGCAACTGCACAGATCTCGGTTACATCCCCGGCACCACATGCTGCTCCAGTTCCACCCCCACGGCAGGCTGAGCTGGCCATAAAAAAAAAAAAATAAAAAATAAAAAACTGGTTCCTACCTGGGTGCAGTGGCACATGCCTTGAATCCTAACACTTGGTAGGCTGAGGAGAGAGGATGACTAAGAATTCAAAGGTCACTTTGGGCTATACAGTTCAAGATCAACTTGAACCAAATAATAAGACCTTGTTTCAGAGAGACAGAGAGAGACAGAGAGAGAGACACACACACACACATACACACACACAGGCTTCCTCTTGAGGAAAGAGGGTCTTCAGACCCCTTCTTCTGCTGAATATCTCTCCCCTAGGGAAGCAGCTGAAGGGCTGGCCTAATAGCTCAACAGGTTAAAGCACCTGCAAGCAGACACAGGGGCCAGGGCTTCGATCCTCAGGCCTGCTGGGCCGGCCCCAACTCAGAGGCATGTTGACACAGCAACTGAGACAGGGCATGGTGGCACAAGCCTGTAATCCCAGCTCTTGGGAGGCTGTAAACAGGTGGATCACTATGAATCTGATCTAGTAATGAGACCCTGAACACCCTGTAGACTCTTCCCTAAAATACAAAAAAAAAAAAAAAGAGAGAGAGAGAGAGAAGAGAGGGGAGAGAGAGGCAGCTGAAGGGGATTACCCAAGGAACATCAGAGTCAGGTACTACCCTTTTTTTTTTTTTAGGTACTACCCTTAACAACACAGAAAAAGAGCTTCTTTCCATTCCTTGGTTCAGTCATGCTCTCTGACTAAACTCCAACTTACTCCAAACACAAAAGCCTTCAACATATGATTTGAGTGTTCCTTACAGCAACCACAAAAAAAATGAGCTGCTTTGCTCCTAATGCATAACAAATGTATGAAATTTCGCCAAAGGACTGTGTTCACATGTCTGGGGAAGACTCAGCACTGTAGACTCGTTCTCCTCACTGTATCATGTGACATAACGCAGGCTGAACTCTGGGACCTCCCCACTCTGACTCTGGGATCACAATCAAAACATTACCATCAATGATTGTCTCCTCCTCACAGAACCCTTCGATGACAGTGTACCAATGCACCCAAAAATCCTGCCAGATGCCTTTCCTTTGCAAAGACTAAGGGGTAAGTAGCTAGCTGCTTCCCACTGAGAAAGCCAGGCCACTGGTTATGGTAGCACACACCTGCAATCCCACACTAGGAAGCTGAGGCAACAGGACTGTGAGTTTAAGGCCAGCCTGAACTGCATAGGGAGATCCTGTTTCAAAAAGACACAAAAAAGAAAGAAAGAAAGAAAGAAAGAAAGAAAGAAAGAAAGAAAGAAAGAAAGA
>PVKN010007287.1:7317-27018 GCA_004027915.1 Capromys pilorides
TTTTTTTTTTTTTTTTTTTTTTTTTTTTTTTTTTTTTTTTTTTTTTTTTTTTTTTTTTTTTATTTATTTATTTATTTGTTTGCTTGTTGTGTTTGTTTGTTTCTTTATTTATTCATTTTGTGGCTGGCTCAGCCTGCCCTGGTGGTGGCGCTGGCGCAGCATGTGGTGCCGGGGATCGAACTGCAGTCCCCGCAGTCGCCTGAGCCCTCCTAAGCAGGCGCTTTAGACCACTGAACCATCTCGCCGGCCTAGGAGCCTCTTACTTCTGCTGCCACCTAACAGTCCTTCCCACAACACGGCTGTCTCTTAACTGAGGCTGCCATCTAACTCGTGCTAAAGCAGATGAGCACAGAGCAATTTCTGTGAAGGCCCTTAGAGCGGCAAGGTGGAGGGAGAGGAATTATGACCAAACTGGGGCCTCTTTTCTTCCCCTCATCATTAGCAGTGCGTTCCCTTCCCTTTCTTTATAGATTTAACCCAATTCTTAGTATATGGATAATCCCTCAGCATGGGGGTTTACTGTGGCCCCAATATCCTAGTTGTAGGCCCACATTTGCAGTAGGAGCTTTGACCACTGTGTCAGATGTAAGAGTAAAATTTCTGGAATACTCGTTAAGTTGTAGGCATGGCTCAGGCTAGTTTTCATATATTATCCCACTTAGTACTCCTAATTTCATAATGAGGAATACAGTGTAATCACCACTTTGTTGAGGCTGTGGTAGCTGAAGGGATTCAATGAAAGCTACACTATTAGTTGGTTCTGTGTTGGGAGCACTCCTAACCCTCCTGTTGCTTTTTCAGTGGAGGGTCTCATGATCACATCCAGCAACATTTGGACATAGAGAACTTCCGACAAGCCACAGCTGCCTCTTCAGTGATGGTGGCTCGAGCAGCCATGTGGAACCCCTCCATCTTCCTTAAGGATGGTCTGCGTCCCCTGGAAGAGGTCATGCAGAAGTATATCAGATATGTACGTCTCTGCACTGTGTGTGTGTGACAGGAGCTAGCTATGCAGTTCAGGCTGGCGTTGAGCTCACTTTGTAGCCCAGGCTAGTCTCATACTCACATGATCCTCCTGCTTCAGCCTCCTGAGTGCTGGGATTACAGGCGTGCACCTCTAGGCCCGGCTCTGCAATTTTTTAAAACCACCATTTCTCATCTGCCATGCTCCTTCAGAAAAAAAAAAGTACTCTATGGGGCCTCCAGCTGCCAGCAGCCCCATTGGCTGCTCTCCTTTCTTTCTCTTTTTATTTATGTATTTATTTATTTTTAAATCTTTTACTTATTTGGTACAGGGTCTCACTACGCAGCTCACGGCTTGGACTCATACTGATCCTCTTGTCTTAGCCTCTCCAGCACTAGGATTTGGTAGCCCAGGTTTGATAGCTAGCACAGTGCGCCTAGGGTTCCAGGATCAAACCTAGGTCTTTGCACTTGCCAAGCAGGTGCT
This sequence comes from Capromys pilorides, assembly GCA_004027915.1. Classification (NCBI taxonomy): domain Eukaryota; kingdom Metazoa; phylum Chordata; class Mammalia; order Rodentia; family Capromyidae; genus Capromys; species Capromys pilorides. The sequence goes on from PVKN010007287.1 coordinate 8,768, forward strand.
TAGACTGCCAGAGCTATCTCCTCAGCCCCAGTTTATTTTTTGAGACAGGGTCTTGCTATGTATCCCTGGCTGCCTTGAATTTGTAGCAGTCTCCTGTCTCAGCCTACTGAGTATTAGGATTATAGGCATGTGCCACTGTGCCCCTTCTTCTGAGCTCTTTAGTATAGGATTGGGTTTCTTCAGGTGCCAAGTGAACCAGTTTCTTTTCTTTCTTTTTTTTTTTTTTTTTTGCGGAACCGGGGATTGAACTTAGGACCCTGCGCTTGCCAGGTAAACGCTTATTTCACTGAGCTATCTCCCCGGCCCCAGGTGCCAAGTGAAGAGAGAACACTGGTTCATGTGCTCCTGCCATCACCTACTTCTCAAGCCTCAAGAATTCTGGATCCAAGGTGCTGCTGAGACCGAAACACATTGTTCTCTTTCTCTGTCCAGCCCTGTATACACACAGGCCTGTACATAGACAATCAGGTTCTGTGTCACCGAAGACAGGCATGCTTCTGAGTTGGCACAGGTACAGCTACAGCCAGGAGGAGACGCTGATTATTGCTAGAGCCAGGTTATCTCCGTAGAGACTTTTCACCTGATTTACCTCATCTTTCAAAATATAAAACTTACTACCTTAGGCTCGGAAGGCAGCTCAGTGGCATAAGCACCTGCCTGGCATGTACGAGGTCCCAAGTTTGATCCCCAGAACTGAAAAAACAAAAACCTTACCCGCTCCTCTTCTCTGTGCTGGGATCTGAACCTAGGGCCTCAGGCATGCTAGGCAAGTGCTATAGCTCCATCCTTAGCCCTCACTTCTTTATTGCTAGCTGAGTATAATGGTATACAACAATCCTAGCATTCAGGAAGCTGAGGCAAGAGGATTTCTGCAAGTTTTAAGACAGTCTGGGACACACAGTGAGTTAGGAAATAGCCTAACTTTAACTCTTTTCATGGGGAATAGCTCTCTCTGTTCTCTCTTCTCTCTCTCCCCTTTCCCTTCTTTGCTCTTCCCTTTCCTCTTTCCCCTCTCTCTTCTTTTCTTTCTTTCTTTCTTTCTTTTTTTTTTGACCAGGGTTTCACTATGTAGCTCAGGCTGGGGTAATCCTCAAATCCTACCTCAAGTGTAGGGTCCTGAGTTCAACCCCTAGTACCGCAAAAATAAATAAATGAAGACGTAGTCCAGGCTGATCTCAAATGTACAGAAATCTTCTTGCTTCAGCCCCCTGAGTACTGACATTATAAGCCTAAACCACCACACCTGCCGGGAGTCGCTTTTGTAAAGCAGTTTCTTCTCACTGGGAGCTTGGTAGTAGTGCCAGAGACATTTCCTTGCAAAAGAGTTTTTTGTTGTTTGTCTTTGTTTTTTGTCTTTTTGTGATAGGATTTTACTATGCTGTTCAAGCTGGCCTTGAACTCAGTTTGTAACGCAGTGTGGCCTCAAATTTGGGGTAATCCTCAAATCCTACCTCAATTTCCCCATTTCTGGGATTACAGGTGTGTGCCACCATACTTGGTTTCTGCAACCAAATTTTTGATGCATTCAGCTGAGACTCTGGAACTTTGATTGGTTGCACCTGGTTTATAGGCAGCGATAGTGAAGGGTTCTCAAATTCTTCAGTGAGTTGGGAATGAAAAGAGGGTCCAATTCTCACAGCAAATTTACACAATCCTCTGCAGTCCCAGGCTCACCTATGCCTGGGACTGCCTGTGCCTCCCCATGCCACGGCTGTGCTCTGGCTGTTGTGACTGCATAATATGTGAGTGTTTCATGGCTGCCTAAGCTGGAGATAGTTGGAGACTCTGTATTTTGTGTCCAGGACCAGGCAGTCTGGGCTAGAGCCTCCCCTTCAATGCTACAATCTTTATTCCTTGGGTTCTGGGTATCCTCTTGGACAGGCTGCTGACCACTGGCTCTCCATTAATCTGGGTCAGCGTTGCCTCAGCTTAGGTCTGCTCTCCAGTTCTGGCCAACTGGCAAGTATTGTGCTGAGCCTGCTTACTGGGTGAAAGGTGATGTTCTCACTCTGTTCAGCCTTCCCTGGGCAGATCTCAAGAGGGTGTGTTGTCCTGGAGAAAGGGAGTGGCCTCAAGTGTTACAAGACTGCTTCTGGTCTAACCAGGTGCCTTCTGGTCCAAACAAGCTGAATCTTGGCCCCGGCTGCCAGCTGGGGTTTACCCACTTATTCCCCTTTCTGTCCTGAGCATGCCGCCGCACCTTCCCAGACACTGATGACGTAGGCTCAGGTAGCGATTCTACAGTAGTTAGGGAAGGAGGTTGGGATGGGATTCTGGAGGAATACATAAGCAGTCTTCCCCTCCTGCTGCTCTTCTGCCTTATCCCAGCCAGGCTGTGTCCATGTAGACCAGTTATGGCAAACTTACGGCATGCACGCCACGGTGGGCTATTTCATTGAAAGCTCTAAAAGACTCTCCATCACTGCCCTAGACAGTCATCTTGCCTCCCTGGGCCTCATTTCCTAGGCTGTGGGAAGGGGTAATTGATGTGCCTCTTACCTGAGATGCAGAAACAGACAGAAAATGTGTGAACATGGTTGCTATGCCCTACCTATGTAGGAGAAGTTGGAGGGAGGCGAGTTAAAGTCCCACTTGTCTTGCCCAGGTTCTAAAACCTAGAAGAATCTTATTCTTATCATGGGATTGGACTTGCCATGCCAGAATTTGGTGTTCCCTTTTGTCCCAGAAAATAGTTAGCACTAGGTTCTCCATAGTAGTCTGTGAAAGCAGGAAGGGGTCCCTTTCACTTAGGTCTCAGGCAGGCTGTCCAGGAAAGTGTGCTTTGGATTATGGGCCTTAGCTGTAACCCTCAATCTTTGTACTGCTAGCTAGAGGAATAGGTAGCTAAGTGGAGGTGGCTTTTCTGAAGGAGTCACTTTACTTTGGCTATACACATACCTACTGTGCCCCTAGGACCTCCTTCCCTGCCATTGGAGCCTACAGCAGATAGGCTCATGCCAGTTCTCCTCCTAGGCAGTGCAGTATGACAACCACTACACCAACACCAAGTACTGTTTGTGTCAGATGCTACGTGAACAGTTGGAGTCACCCCAGGGAAGGTTGCTCCATGCTGCCCAGTCTTCCCAGGAAATTTGGTAAGAAAAACAATGGATTATACAACTGTCCTTGCAGACATTGCCCAGGCTTGATTCTGAGCCTTAGGTGGACCTTCTGAGGGCCCGGGACACAGCCTGCTGGACGTGGCTGTGGAGAAGCGGGTCACTGGCACAGCTTTGCCTCGTAGGAAAGAATACTGTTAAAACTCTGAAATGTCCCATTCCTCGACTGATTTCAGTAGCAGAAATTGGAACTAGGGCACTAGGGTACAAGAATGTAAAGGATAGGCTTGGCAATTCTTGAGGAAAAAGAGTTTTTCCATTAATGGTCACATACCAGGGACCTCCCAATGGTCGGGAGAGGGAGTCCCTAGCCTGGGCCTGCACTCATTATACTGCCATTGGTCCTCTAGACCCAGTGCAGCTCCAACTCAGGTGGTCGACACTGGGGGCTCCTTCATAGCATAATCTAGTTCTGGTTCCCACAGCAGTTCCCCTGTCTGTCTGCTTCTTTACCTTCACATCTGTGCTCCTATGAGTCCTCTGCTTGGAAAGGATACCTCCTCATGTTGTCTGTATCCTCCTTCCCCTAAGAAGCTTTTCTAAACCACTCTCATCCTTAGTGTTCCATCTTCTTAGGTGTCCTCTGGTCTCCAAGAGCCTTCCTAGAAGGGAAAAGTCCTGCCAGAATCCTTCCAGCCCTACATTTTGGCATTACTTCTGTCCCTATCCCACTTAGCTTAAGCAACTGGACCTTTAGAACAGGGTATAAATCTACAGCTCTGGGTGATACCTTATTTTAGGCTACTTATGGCCCAGCACAAACCACTTGGTGGTCAAACCTCTATCTCTTTCTCATATTAGCCACATAAAGATAAGGCTGAGGCACCCCCCGACCCTTCTACGCGCTCACCTTCTCCCCCCACCCAAGCATTGGATCAGCTTAGTTACACCTGGCCAGGGACACTTTCTAGTTTGGTCTTCCTTGGGAGAGAGACTGCCAGGTGGCAGGGAAGACCTGTAGAACTTTTTCTCCCCAAGCCAACAACTTGAAGTTCATGCTCTCTCTCTAGCTTCTAGTCCAAATAGACCTCAGACTTGGGGTGGGTAGGTGCTACCTTCCATTGCCCCGACCTCCAGTGGAGTTTTGGTGTATATGATCCAGGAGTTTCTTAGTGGTGGGGCCCTTTGTTCCTCCAGTACCACTGGTGCTGCTCTACTGAGGTACCTGTCCAGCTCTGCTTCTTTCTCCATAGTGAGGCCTTTGGCCTTGGTACCTTCTATGAGGAGACCACACGAGAATTAGATGCCCGGAGGGCTGAGCTTTTGGCCAGGACTCCAGAAGAGGTGGGGGAGCCCGCTGAAGATTCCTCCGGTGTCATTAAAATGGCCGTCAAGTTTGATCGGTAGGTTTCTAGTTTGGCCTAAGAATGGGCCAGGGTCAGTGCCTGAATCTAACTGGCCCAGGAAACTTAGGGACCACAAGTCTCCCTGGTTTGCACATTTATTATGAATTTTCAGCATCCCCAAGAAGGTATTTTTAGGGAAGATAGTAAGCCCAGGCAGCACTGTTGGGAGTCTGCATGTTGTCCCAAGGACAACAGAACTCCTTTTTCTTGATTCACGCATTCCCTCAGGGTGGGGCACTTCCCTCTGTTTCTGAAAGTCTGTGGTTTTCCCCTGGCCTTGAGGAGCAAACTGTCTGTGTTGAGCTCCCAACAGCTGTAGGAGCTCACTTTATTTGGTTCAGCATCCCTGCCCAAACCCACTGTCCCACACCAACCCTGTGGTACCCTCTGCAGACAGGTGTAGCCTCAGGCTGATTCTTGTCTCAGACTATAACTCAACTTTGAACGGTGTTCTCATCCTTGTCCTCTGCCATCTGGATCAGAGCCTTTTTTCAGTCCCCAGGCCCAAACCTGGAGCTAGTCTTGTCTGTCAAGGACTTCAGGGGTGGGGATTGAAGTACAGCTATTGGCTAGTCATATGCCAGAGAGAGCTCCCAGTGGGAAGTTGAAACTTTTCCTTCCTACCCTGTCCATCTGTTATAGAGAAGCCAGAGTCTGTTGTGTCCATGGTTGCAGCAGATCATCTTGACTCTTGGCAAATAGAGTATGCACTGAGCTAGACTCATATCATTGTATGACCAGCTGTGTTGTTTACTTCTACCCATTCCCTCTGATCTTGAGAGCCAAACTGGACTTTCTTTCCTGGCTATTGACAGTAGTTTTACAGGGTGAAGCTCAGAGTGCTTGATCCTCTCCATTTAGTATACAAGCATGCTGAAACTCAGTCTCCTTTAAGGTAGACCCTAGGCCTTAACTGTAGATGACAGGAAGGGTTTCCCAGGAGAATAGCCACAGGAACATTAAGGCAGCAGCCTGGTGTGTCAGTTCCTCCAGTTGTGTAGCTCCTATGAGGAACTGAAGGGAGCCCTTGCTAAAGGAGGTAGTGGAAATGGCAGGTAGTCCCTAACTGCTTCTCCTTCTTTCCCCAGGAGAGCATACCCACCCCAGATCACCCCCAAAATGTGCTTGCTGGAATGGTGCCGGAGAGAGAAGTTAACACAGCCTGTATATGAAACGGTGAGTTCCGGCTATGGCCTAACCTGCAGCCAGCCACAATGCTAGTGCCATCACCCCCCCACACCCCAGCATCTGCTTAGCAGGCTGCTTGGCTGGCATCTCACCTTACCCTCTATCACTCTGACTTTGGCTTATTGTCCAGTTCTGGCGTACACATCTTTGGATCCAGCCTCAATCAGTGCAGTACACAGTTAGGGTCCCTGAGTTGGAAACCTTGAAAGTCTTTCCACATTTCCCTTTAGTAGGTACTGTGTCTTTCTAACTGGCCCTGTGGCCTTCAGCCTTGTAGCTTCTGGACCTTATGTCCCTATCTGCTGCAGTACTTTTTAGGTTTTTTCAGACAAGGTCTCACGTGTAGTATAGGCTGACCTTGAACTATGTAGTCCAGATTGGCTTCAAGCTCATGATCCTCCCACCTTGGCCTCATGAGTATTGGGATTACAGGGGTGTGTCACCACACCTGGTGCCAGAGTGAGTTTTTCAAAACAAACTGAACCTCTGTGTCCCATTATAGAAACAGTCAGCTCCCCTGTGGCTGTATGTTCAAGCTGCCCCCCAGCAGAGTGCACACCCCCATACCTCACTAGTTTAGTCTCATCTACTCAGTTCTCTGCTCCACTCACATCACCTAGTCCTCTGCCAGAGGAGTGTGCCCTCTCTGTCCCTATTATTATCCTTTCTCACCCCTTTGCCATCTGGTACACTCCTCATTTGCAGGGACATCCAAATGTCAGTAGGAGGAGGCCCCATAATATACAGCGAAAGGCTGTGACAACCCTTTCCTTAGGTCCATGTGAGAACTGTGGACACACCTGGTACTGTCACTTTGTATGTCTGTGTTTTTTTCACACACAGGATACTTTCGCATGGGAAGAAAGTGTGATCAGGCAGTCTTCACTTGACTCGGGTTGGAAGTACTTCCCTTTAACTACTTTTGATGAGATGTAGCAGGTTGGCCTCTAGGGAACCACCTTATTTCCTTCTCTTTCTGCACTAGGTTCAACGACCTGTAGATCGCCTATTCTGCTCTACCGTCACTGTTGCAGAGCAAAAGTACCAGTCCACCTTATGGTGAGTTTTTTTATGAGAGGACATGAGGCTTGGGATGAGGAGATCTGAGTCCATTAAGGCCCGAGAGGGTTAAGCAGGTGCTATGCAGGGGCACTGGTGTCCCCACCTGATGCCCTTACTCAGAAATTTGTCAGAATTTCTGCCAAGGCTATGTAGAGTTGGACCTTCTAGCTTCTAGTCCTGCACCTTGTACACCTATGTTACTGTCCTATGTTTTGTCTACCTAGGGACAAGTCCAAGAAACTGGCAGAACAGTCTGCAGCCATCGTGTGTCTGAGGAGCCAGGGCCTCCCTGAGGGTCGGTTGGGTGAGGAGAGCCCCTCCTTGCACAAGCGCAAACGGGAGGCTCCTGACCAGGACCCTGGGGGCCTCAGAGCTCAGCAGCCAGCACTTCCTGGAGAGCTATGCAAGAAGCCCTTTGTGGCCTTGGAAAGTGAAGAGAGCCCCCTGGAAGGCCGGTGACTACTACTGCCTCTGCCTGGTGACTCACTCCATGGGCCTACTTCTGAGATGGCCTTGGATACCAGAGGATAAACCAGATGCTACTGGGCAATCTGCTGGCCCTACATGGTGGGAGTTACCGGTCCAGGCCCAGGGCATTAGCCTGAAACACAGGCTAAAGAATACCCCAGGGTTCATCCCTTCATCCCTGGTGGGTCTGAGTAATAGGGCCAAGTTTCCAGAGAGCTGGGTATTTTTTTTAAAACAGGAAGCTTTTCAAATGACAACTCATCAAGCTGACATTGGTACAGTGCAATAAAGATACCCCCTAACCTCACCCATGGCTGACTGCTTAAGCCTTGGGCATCTTGAAACATAGATTTGTGTCCTACCATAATTACTCCATACCTACCCTCTGCAGAGATGGAGTTTCCCAAAGCATGTCTCACCAGACACAGTGGTTCATGTATGTAATCCCAGCACTTGGTAAACTGAGAATTGCTGCAAGTTTGTAGCAAGCCTGAGCCACATAGTGGATTTAAGTCCAGCCTGAACTACATAACAATATACCCTGTTGAAAGAGGGAAGGAAGGAAAGAAAGAAAGAAACCCTAAACACTGTCCCCTTCCCATGGGTTTGGTAGGGGTGGAGAATGAACTGTCACCTTTGATGCCCACTTGACTTAAGCTGAGCCAGGAAAGCTCCTAGGTATCGTGATATTCTTGATGGAAATCTATGGAATCTGGGAGAAGGACTAGGGCTTTTGGGGCCCCATTAAGAGACCATCCCAGTGAGTTGGTAACCTAAGTATTAGCCTTGAAAACAGGAAACCGTTGGACCCCAGAGTCTCTTTTAAGCATAACAGCTGGCTGGACTCACACTCGATAAGGTACTTGCCCTGGGCAGGGGGCACTGGAAGCTGCTGCTGACGGCAGTTTGGTTACTGCAATTCACAGCATATGAACCCCTCCCCCAGTCCCACTTCGCGCGGAAGGAAGTGGCAGATTCTCTTTAATTTCCTCTTGGCAGTGAGAAACAAACAAACGGCTACCACCACATCTCTTGGGGCCTCCCCCGCTTACTGGGAGGGGCATCTGACCAAAGGTCCCCACCCCACCCCCAGCTTCCTCCACTGTAAACATGCTGCCCTGTCTGTACCTTTGCCAGGCTGTTGAGGGGGAGAATTCACCTCTGGGCCAAGGTCCTCTTCTGTGCATCTCCCTGTTGCTAACCTCATAGCTCTGTGGCAACCCAGACCCAGGGGGCCAGGCCTTTATGTCACACCAGCATCAGGTTTTGGTGACTGAGGCTTTGTCTTAGTCCTGGTGCTGCCCCTCCTGGCCCCCAACTTGCTCTTCTAGGTGCATGTAGATAACTATACTATATGCTCAGCTGCCTCTAACTGTGCTTTACAGTTCGACCTTGGGCAATTCCTGCCTAGCCCTCTGCTTGCAGGAGCCCTTCTCTGACAGTGGGATCAGCTGTCCTCTGGCTCTGTGAGATTCAGGAAGATAAGATGACGCTGTGATTGAACAGAGTCACTCAATGCCAAAACTGCCCTCCCTTCCTAAACTGGTGTGCCCAGAAAAGCTTGCCTCCTTCATGAAGAATAGTCCTAGTCCCATCTCAGCTACCAAGCTTTAAGCACAATTTATTTCTGATTGATTTATTGATTTTTTTTAACTAAAAATGGTCTCAATCAAAATGATCCTTTTACTTTTCCTTATGACAGACTAGATTTGGGCAGGCAGAGAGGCCTGGTGGGCACCCCCTCCCCCACGCCTCCAGCACACTAGGGAGAGTGCCATGGGGACATGGTACTGGATGCTGAGATCCAGCTCCCTGGTGGGACTGGGTGTTGATCTCAGGCCTCTGCTTCATCAGTGTGATTTTCCTGAGGAAGCCCTTGACCTAGCAGGTCAGGTTCATTTCTGGGTTCTGGGAAAGGAGCAGCAAAGACAGAAGTTTGCCATTAGGATAGCAACTGGAAATATAGCTGAAAGGCACAGCACTTTCCTAGTATGCATGAGACCCTGTTTTGATCCCTAACAACATACACTGGAGTATAGGGGCTCTGAGGGTACTGGGAAGAGATACATTTGCAGGGCAGGAGAGTGAAGAGGGGCTGCACTCTGAGGATATGTGGCAAAGATCCTGGGTACATCATTAGGCCTTCAAATGATGATCTCACTTTTAACAACATCTTATTGTACTGCTCTCAAAGTGATCTTGTCCAAAACCTAAGACTGACAGAAAAGCCCCCTCAATCCTGAAAGTTCTTCTCCCTGGGCTAGTAACCACCACACTTAGCCATCTATTCCAGTCGCCTTGATTGAGCCCCTTTGCATAGCTCATCACATTTTGGGCATGAATGGTTTTCATGTAAGCATGAGGTAGAGGGGTAAGGCTAGATAGGATGCCAGGACTTCCAAACACAAAAAGAAGACTGAATCTGCCAGGTATGGTGGTGCACACCTGTAATCTCAGCACTTAAGAGGTTGTGACTGAGTAGTTAGCAGAGTCATTCAATGCCAAGACTGCCCTTGCTTCCTAGACTGGTGCTCCCAGAAAAGCCTGCCTCCTTCATGTAGAATAGTCCTGGTCCCATCTCAGCTACCAAGCTTTAGGCACAATTTATTTCTGATTTTATTTACTGACTATTTTTCAAGACTAGCCCTGAGCTCCAGGGCTAGTGAGCTCCAGGACAGCCTGAACTGCATAGTGAGGCTCTTATCTGAAGAAAACAAGGAAAAAAAAAAAGCCTGAATTTGTGCAAAAATAGGGGGGAATCTCTTGAGCCTCCCACATACTAATCCTGCTCAGAACTTTTTCTTGGCTCTCTGACTGCCCTCTGGACCAGGTCCAAACCTCTTAGCCTTGTGTTAAAGGATAAAATACTGTCCTGTCTTCTCAGCAACCTGTGCTGACTTCAGCAACTAACTTCTGAGGTTGTAGTTGGCTGATCTTACCCTCTTGGCCCAGACTGGGACCTGCTGAAGGGCATTCCTTGTATCTTCTATGACCAGTGTTGGCATGAGATAGGGAGCAGCAGCCCCAGAAGTCTAAAATAAGACCTCAAGGTGAGAGGATGCAAGACACAGAGGGGAAGAACTTTTCTAAACTCCAAGATTCCTCCTGTATTTTCCAGTGTGGAACAAGAAGCTATATTGATAGAGCACACCTGTAATCTCAGTACTCAGGTGGCTGAGGTAGGAGGACTGCTTTGAGTTTAAGACCAGCTTGGGCTACAAAGTGAGTTCAAGTCCAGGCTGAACTACATATGAAGACCCTGTCTCAAAAGAGAAAACAAGGGCCGGCCAAATAGCAGATTAAAGCGCCTGCAAGCAAGTGCAGGGACCAGGGGTTTGTTCCTGGGCTTGCTGTGCAGGCCCCGCCTCTGGGGTGCCCTAAGAGGGCAATTGACACTAGCCATGGTGGCACGTGCCTGTAATCCCAGCACTTGGGAGGCTATAAACAGGCGGATCACTGAGTCTGATCTAGTAGTGAGACCCTGAACACCCTGTAGACCCTTCCCTAAAAATACAGAAAATTTAAAAATAAAAGTGAAAAGGCTTGGGTCAGCTAAGCTATACTATCCCATGGCTGTGAGGGTATAGGAGGGCCTTCAGTAATGCAGCAGGAAGGCTATGTTTGTGGCAGTTGGTAAAAGATATGGCTCTCCATAATTTTCATGCCTGGCTTATATTCATACACAAGAAGGGGAGTACAGAGGCCCCCACAGTCCTTGGCCACACAGTTCTATGAGTTGCACTGGTTTCTGTTTCACAACACTCAGAGAAACCTGGAAACTGGTCAGATGACCTCCAGAAGCCTTGGAGTGAGGCTAAGAAGCATGTGTGCCTTCCAGTTTCTTAGAAAGTGGTGACTTGCTTCCTCATTTAGCACCCACTCTTGTCTGAGCCCTCATCACTGCATGTTAGATCATCAGTTTTTCCGACACCAGAAACCCATCCCACAGCATGATCCCCTAGAGTACTCTCCAGACGCTTGATGCCTGGTAGCACAGATGTATTTTCTGTGGTTCCATCCCAGTGGGGTGGGGCTGGAGGTGTTGACAGGCCCACGCTCTACTTCCTAACTCCCCTCTGGCTTGACTGGATGAGTTTGGTTCACGTGAAGGCAGGTCTGCAAGTAAGATGGCCTGGATAAAGGTCTATTTTCTCAGATAACATCTCTCAGATGACAAATTAGGAGGTATATATATGGGAGTGGAAGGAAGATGTAACCTGTAGAGGCTTTAAGTTTTATGGGGATTGGGAGGTAAACTGGCCAAGGATTGGAGACCCTAAACTATACCAGGATTGTGTTACATGTACTAACACTTAGGGGAGCAAACTGTCAATGGCAGAGGGCTGTAGCTAATGTGGCACTGTGCTAAGTTCTTCAGTCAGGCCCTCAATGTTGAAGATCCTCTGAAGATAAGGTAGTTCATTGAGGATTTTCCACTCACCTCAGCCATGTGCTCCCTCTCCTTGACTACTTTTATCCGCTGCAGGTCCCCTGCTCTAAACCTTTCCACGACTTCCCAATCCCCTCATGCTAAAGACAAGGGGCCCTCACAGTAGTTTACAGCACTCTGACCACTCATCCAGCCTTATCTATCTTTGCTTTGGCCCACTGCACGTACCTTTTTTTTTTTTTTTTTTTTTTTGAGACAGAATCTTGCTACAAAGTTTAGGCTGACTTTGAGCTCCTGTTGATCCTCCTGCCTCAACCTTTTGAATGCTGGGATTACGAGTGTGTGCCACTATGTCTGACTATGCATATACTTTTATAGTCTCCATGTGTTTGGAAATTTATTCTTTGCCTGGAACAAACTTTCCTTACCTTTTGCCTATCTCCAGTTCCTACCCATCCTGTAGAGGTCTTAATGCCAGAGGCATTTTGAAATTGTAGAGCCCTTGGGAGAGCTCTAATCTCTTTGTACAGTAATTACAGATTTGCTTTCCTCTCCCTGCAGTGTCCCTGAAAGGAGACTAAATTATCTCTGTACCCCCCAGGTTCTGCTCAGTTATAGGCACAATGCTCTGAGCTCCTAGGAATGAACCTGCCCAAGATGAACATCTCACATGCTCAGGACATTGTTTCCTTTCCTGATGTAAGGCTTCACTGGGCTTCCCTAGTTGAATTTCTTGCTGGCTGAGCAATGACTGAGAGCTCTGCAAGGAAGTCTCCCCATTAACCCCTTCTTCCAAGGGATTTTGGGATGGTGCATTTGCTGTGGGCCTTGTGGAGTGGCTTTTCTGAAGCCTCTCATTTATATGAAAACCAGTGTGATAGCTGAGTTTGTCTAGCAATGTTCATTTAGGGATGCAATGTGCTACAGGCTCTGCCCAGGGCATAGAGCTGGTGAAGGCAGTCACTGAGCATCAGTAGACTCCCTAGCTACACAAGTGCCTTGATAGAGCCCTGAGTAAACATGCCAGGTTCGGCGTCCCCAGACTCCATAAGGCGGTGTCTTAGGCTATCCTCAAGGGAAGGCAGGTACTCTGGAGAAGGGCCAAGAGTGAAAATGGCCCTTCAGGCAATATCGCTTTCCAGGGGGCCGGGGAGACAGCTCTGTGGCACAAATGCCTGCCTGGCAAGTGTAAGGTCGTGAGTTCGAACCCCGGTCCCACCAAAAAAAAAAAAAATTATATCTCTCTTTCCACTGGCAGCCACCAGTTTGGGTGGCTTGATCTCTTCTATTTTCATGTCTGTGTATTAGGACACAAACCTTTGGTGCAAATTTAACAAGGGACCTTCCTGCTTCAGGACTATAATCCCTACATTAGAGAGGCTGAGGCTTGAGGATCAGCATGAGTTTGAGGCCAGCAATGGGTTACACAGTGAGTTCAAGGCTGGCCTGAACTAGGATGGAGAGACTGTCTCAAAAACCAAACAAACTTCTCAAACCAAGGGGCTTTCTGACTCAGCTTGCTCAATTTGCAGCTGGGGACAGATCCTATGACTAGGTCTCTGCAGAGGCCTAGAATGCTCAGTCTATCCTCAAGCAGAGTAAGCAGTAGCCTAGGAGGGCCAGTGGGGACAAAGCGGTAGGCTCCCAGGTGGGGTGGGTGTCCAGCGACCGCGAGTTCCGCCTCATGAAAGGACGTGCAACCCAAGGGCTTTCTTCTGGCTCTACCCCAAACTAATTGCAGGCTCAGATCAGTCATCATGACTCCTTCATTGAGGTTGGGGTGGTTGACTAGGGTGTGAGCAGTGTACGTTCTCTAAAGACTGCCATACGAATTAATGTGGTGCGGCCACCCCCCGCCAAGCCCATAAGCCGAGCCATTCCGGTGACCCTTTCGCGACGGGAGCTCCACTCAGAAACCTTCCCTAGTCGACCTGTGCTGGGTTCCTCAATGAAACTGGAGTGAGCGGTCAGTCGGCTACACATCCATTGGGCTTGCAGGAACGGGTAGTAGAGACGGCGGACTACAACTCCCAAAGTAGGTAGTACGAGTCTTCTTCTCGGTGAAGACTCACGTGACTTTCTTCTCGCCGAGAGGGAGTCACGCGATAGGCCGGGGAGGGCGGGGCACCCTGGCTTGTCCTCGGCGCCAGTGGCCTATAGGCTGCTGGGCCAGATGGGCGCGCGGTAGGGGGCGGAGTCAGACGCGCAGCGGGGCGCGGGAGCGCGCTGGTGGCGGCGGCTGTGGGCGGGGAAGTGGGGGCGAGGAACCTTGGCTAAGGCGACGGTGGCTGCTTAGGCACCCGCGGCTGGCGGTAGTGGCGACTCTTTGTGCGGCTCTGCCAACTTTTTAGTTTGGAACGGAACGGAACGCTCGGCGTCGCGGGCCCCGCCCGGAAAGTTTGCTGAGGAGCCACGACCTCTCGGCCGGCGCGGCCCGGCATGAAGCGGCGCTGAGGAGCCTCCGCCGCTGCCGCCGCCGCCGCTTGAGGAGCTGCAGTACTCCGGACCACGCCGATGACTACTGCAAACTGTGGCGCCCACGACGAGCTCGACTTCAAACTCGTCTTTGGCGAGGACGGGGCGCCGCCGCCGCCGCCGGCGGCCCCGGGCTCGCGGCCTGCAGGTGGGTGCCGGTTGGGGTGGGATCGAGGAGCGTCTGCTCTCCTCTCATGCCAGCTCGCTCCTTCCTGGATCCCCTGGTTGTCCGGGGACTGATAACCCCGACTGTGTGCGCGTGGTGAATGAAGATGGATATAAATCGCTGAGGCGGCGTGTGGGTTGCTGCGACGTGGAGGTAACTGCAACCGAACTAGGGGAACTTGACGCTGGGACGCCAGGGGTGGGTGGATTCTCGGGCTTTGCAGGCCGAGGGTCCGGGCCGCTGCCCAAGTGGCGTCTGGTTGTCGCTCATTGCCAGCGTGTTGCAGAGAAAATATCTCTGTGAAGTACTTAAGCGTATTTGTTTTTTTTTTTTTTTTTTTTTCATATGGTCTAGGGTCTTTAATTGAAAGATACACTTTCTTGAAGCGTAGAGTTCCCTTAAAAATCTTGTGCATGTTTTTAAAAACCTACATTGTAAGTAGAGTAATGCTTTCGACTTCCAATTACACAAGTTTATTGCTCAAAGCTAATTCGAAGCGTAACTTAAGTATAACGGGATTTTTCTGGAAACAGTTTTCTTGCTTAAGCATAGCATTTCAGAAATATTGTTTAAAGAAGCGATGTTTTTTCCTAGTTTTTCAGAGTTGAGAATGTCGATTTTTGTTTTTATGAAAAAGCTCTCAGAAGTTAGTTTAAAGGATCTCTTAAATTGCAAAAGCTGGGCTCCATAATGCTTGCAAGTCAGACCAATCAGGAAATAGAAACAAGACGACTGGGGACTACAGCTCTCCTGTGACCTGGTTTGGAATACTGTAGTGCATTAAGGTTAGCTTCCTTATTACATTTGCAGGCAAACTTCAAAAAAGGGGATGAATTAGAGTGATCCTGATTTATTCTTTCAGAGCACTAGGTGAATTACTTATATTTTTGCGTTGAGTAGATTGTTTTCCAGATTTGCATTAAAAAACTTACATGAAGTTGAGGCGTAAGAATTTGCTGGACAGTACTGTACAAGTCTTTTTTTTTTTTTTTTTTTTTGCGGTACCGGGGTTTCAAACTCACGACCTTGCACTTGCCAGTCAGGCTGCCACGGAGCTATCTCCCCAGCCCCCACAAGTCTTATCAGTTCTTTTTAATCAGTACTTGTTAAATGTCTCTTTCAATGAAATATATAATTTATGATAGTTATATATTGCCTGTTTTTCAATTGCATTAATACTATTTAAGTGCCTTTGTAGAAGATAACGTTAGATACTTTGTAGTATTCTGTTGATGCAGAAAGGACTGAGGCTTCTAAGGACTTTGAGAAATAGACACATGCTTAAGTAATTGTGCTGCTAGCAGACTGAATTGTGTAGGATATTTCGTAATAGAGGAAGAAACAGAAAAGTGCAATTTGTAGAGAGGGTGTCATTGTTCTTAGACAATTTTGGACTCAGCAGAAAACACCTTGTTTGTATATTTTTACACATGTGCTAATAAAAAATAAAAATGGAGGACAAAAATTTAAAATATCAGCACACCTTTTCATGGTCACAAACTTGTTTTAAAGTCTGCTATATACTAAATATATGATCAATAAAGTTGTTAATTAAGCTAGGCATGATGTTATATGCATAAGTTCCCAGTTACTCCAGAAATTGAAGTAGAAAGATCACAAATTTGAGGTTGGGCAATTCGGTGAGACTGTACAACAAAATAAAAATAAAAGGGTTGGAATGTGTGGGAGTGTAGTCTAATGGAAGAGAGCTCTTGAGTTCAATCCCGAGAATGGGGTGAAGGGAAGATCATCTAGAAGGAATTGAATTTGGGTTTGTAATTTTGATTTCTAATTAAATTTCTCAGAGTAAATGAGCAATTTTATTTATAAGAAAAAATACATTTTAAAGTATTATAGCAGGTAATTTTTAAGTCTTTTACTAAGGTGTTGTACACAATGAATAAATCAACCATAGTCAATCACAGTGTTGTATGACCACCACTTTATCCAGTTCCAAGACATTGTCTTCACCCTAAAAGAAAACTGTATCCATTAAACAGTTGTTATCCATTACTCCTTCCCTTCTAGTCTTTGCCAACCAACAATCTGCTTTTTGTTTCTAAGAATTTACTTTTTCTGGGTATTTCATGTCTTTAAAATCACATAATATGTGACCTTTTGTCACTTCTTTAATATAGTGTTTTATGGCTTATACACATGGTAGCTTGTTATCAGTACACTAACATTCCATTGTGTACCTGTGTGTACACATACCACAATGTTTATCATTTCATCTGTTGATAGACATTTGAACTGTTTGCACCCTTTGGCGACTGTGAATAGTGTTAGTATAAACACCAAGCAGCTACTTTTTCAAAGCTAAGTTTCCAGGATTGTTCGCAAAATTAGTTTTCACTTTATTTATTTATTTATTAATTATTATTACTATTATTATTATTATTTTGTCTTTTTGAGACAGAATTTCACGATGCAGTTCAGGCTGGCCTTGAGCTCACTTTTGTAGCCCAGGCTGGTCTTGAACTCACACTGATCCTCCTGCCTCAGCCCTCCAAGTGCTGGGATTACAGGCGTGAGCCACCATGCCCGGCTTAGTTTTCATTTAAATAAGCATAAATAAGAGTATTGTATGTAATTTGAAAGAGTTAATTGGATTAACCTGAATATTTTTAGGAAGGCAGATACAATGAAGTAGGGCATGAGAAGAAACTTACTTAGCAGAAATCACATTAGTGGTAGATTCTGTCAATGTTCTTACTTCATTGTGAGTTCTTTTTTTTTTTTTTTTTTTGCGGGACCAGGGTTTGAACTCATGACCTTGCACTTGCCAGACAGGCGCTTGTGCCATGGAGCTATCCCCCCAACCCCCATCACTGTGAGTTTTTTTCCTTTGGAATGGAACTACTTTGAGAGTGTGGATATTGTCTGTATCTTGTGTTACCAGTGACTGGCATAATGCCATTACATAGCAGGCACCTGGTTTTGTTGAATAAATTAATAAATACCACTTAAATTGAGTCAGTATTCACTATTTTTTCATGGTTGAGGAAACTGATAAGCATTGTTTCAATTCTTTCGCTTTTATTGGTTCCATGAAATAGTAGACAGGCTTATATAGTTTCATATCCTAGAAAGTTTGAGAATATTATTTACAGAATGTCTACATTTGCACACTGGGGACAGAGTTGGATTTGTTTTATTTTGGCTACTTATTTATTTATGTATTTATTTATTGAGACAGGGTCTCACTTTGTGGTACAGGCTTTTTTTGTGTGTGTGTGGGACTGGGCTGGTTTTGAACTCATTATGTTTGAGGCTGCCCTCAGACTCACTGCAGACTTCTAGCCTCAGTCTCCTAGTCTCGGGTTACTAGTGTATGCCAATACTCCCAGCAGGGGATAGAGGGAGGGGTGTGTGTGTGTGTGTGTGTGTGTGTGGTATGGGATTGAATTTAGGATTTTGCACTTGCCAGATGAGCACTTATTCTACTCAACTATCTTCCCAGCCCCTGAGTTTTGAAGGATATTTGTGGGAGGAGGAGACAAATGAGGGCAAACTAGGACATTGAGTTTAGTGATTGTCCTAAGCAAACTCGTTAAGGCACACTTTAGGCCAGGTATGGTGGCCCATATGCGAAATCCCAGCACTTGGGAGGCTGAGACAGGAAGATCGTTGGGAGTTTGAGACCAGCCTGGGATACAAAGGGAGCTCAAGACCAGCTTGAACTGCATAGTGAGACTGTCTCAAAAAGACTGTAATTTTTAAAGTATACTTTAGTTTACTTTATTATTATTTTTTGGTACCAAGAATCAAACTCTTGACCTCACGCTTGCCAGGCAGGTGCTATGCTGCTTAGCTATATCCCTGGCCCTACAGTAACTTTAGATGATTTGTGTTACAGTTGATAACACTAAATACTTTTGTGACTAACTTTATTTTATTTAGTTGTTATTTATTTGCTGTACATCCCAACCCCTCCCCCTTTCATTCCTATTTGAGACAGGATCTCAATAAGTCACCAGATTGCCTGGACTGTGCTTGAATTTGTGATCCACCTGCTTCAGCTTGCCAGGGTGCTG